>WSXT02090457.1:3079-26022 GCA_011762715.2 Neuroterus valhalla
AGGGGCAATTATGGTTTACCTCCAGATTACAGAAAAATTCTTTTTCATCATAACTCAATCGGGAATTCGACTTTCGATGCCTGTGGAGCGGGTCGAAAATCGAGTTTTCTACCCTAGGGAAGAAAATGACTGATCAATGCAATCGAGTTTTCGATTATTGGTATGATGAAAAATTGTATGCATGGCGCGGGTTGAGGCAGCGATTTCACTCGTCTGATATCAGCCCTGACTTCGCTCCGGCAGCTAACTTCACACTCGTGAAATCTTTGCCTTTCGACCCTCGTTAATCAATATACTATTCTCCCATACGAAATTAGAGATCTTGATGAGATTGTACCGATTTTTCTATATGAGTTTGTTCAGGAGTGCATTTGGTGTTTTATCTGCTTCAGGACTAGTGTTTTGACATTCTTTAGGTGTTAATCTGAGTTCAGCTATTGTAATAGGCCGATTTATAGGAGTGATATCATCCAGTTCGAAGTTTATTCTTCGATTTTTTCTTACATTTCTCAATTCTTGGAGCTTCTGATTGTAATTTGAGTCACTGGAGTCATTCTCGAAACAATTTACAATTTCGTTCGGCAATCCAATGGGATCAGAAGGTATACAGGAAAATACTCGAGGATGATTTGGAATAAATTTTCATAGTAATTATTCATATTTCGTTAAGAAAAAAATTTTAATTCTATTTTCAGACTCACCGAGAGCCCATGTTCGATTGCACAATATCGAGGGTTTAATTGGAGCATACCAAGAGTATAAGAGGGAGGAACGGATCCCGTGCAATATTCAGTGCACCTCAACTGTTGAGAGATCTTTTATCATCAACGACGCTAACGAGCGGTCCTCGAAGCGCAGCTTTCATGTTAATGCTGTACCACGATCTCTGCATTCTATACCAGGATAAAAATGGCATGCAAATGTAAACAATTACTTTCTTAGCTTAGTCGACTGTGAGACTTGAATTTCGCAAGTAGAGCAAACCTTGTCGCATTATTAAGCTTGCATACTTTAAGGAAGAACTTTGAGGTAAAACATTTAGAGCGAATGTCAAAGGTACAATTCAGACACTGAAAATCAGAAGTAGGTAGAACCTTTCAATTGAATTTTACAGGAGAAGCCAAAATCGGCAATAATGTCAATAATCATTGATTTGAATATTTGGTTAACGTACTGAATTTTCGTTGTCACCTGTCACCTATTCTCAAATAAAAGTTGACCTTATAGCCTGTACCCACTATTAGGACTGGATTTGAAGGGAGAGTACAAATTTTCAAGATGGCAGTTACACCTCATTGTAAGATAGTTTTGAATGAAATACTATGTTTGTGTAAACTTGAATATCAGCTTAACATTCTTCTGTTTATTCTCCTCCTTACCTAATAATGTAATCTTGTAGTGGTTTAAATTGCTTTTTCCACATCCAATCAGAAGGAAACACAAAACAGTTTACATAGACCATACCTGATGCGGTAGGTTAATCTCACAAAGTGGAGGTCATTCTCAATGTAGCTGAAGAATACTCTGGAATTGCGGCGAAGATTGCGCTTCATTCTCTTGTACTAAGAAATTTGTAGAATAGTTTATGATATTTTCCCTATTTTGGACAAACAACATATTAGAGAAATGACATTTCAACTACTGGCTACTCCCAGAGCCACGTCCCTTATTCTAGAGCAACTAGTGTAAAGTAAATTCGTTTAAATTAGTTTATCTCGGAAAGATCCTTCAGAGCAACAGGAGTGACTTTAGCGTATTCCAGTTTTCAGACAAAGCACCCTCAGGAAATGTCAACAGTGAACAACATGCACGTATGTATGTGTCAGATCGTGGCTTAGAGGCAGTATACATTTGAAACTAAATTTACGTTAAACGCGTAGGTTCTGGCCGCGACTATGTCTATATACGTAGTTGTGGTTACTTACAACTCTAGGTGTGGACGGGATTGCCCTGCTGGGTATTGCGGTCTTCAACCTAGTCCAATATCGACTCTATAATTACCTAACTTGGAAGTGAGTAGTGAGTACTCTACAATGTGCATACACTCATTCGCGTTCCTGTAAACTTTACGTTGATGAAGACCCTCGCCTCGTTGCTACACATTTTTCTGAAAATGCAGCTAATTGGGGAATCCTTGCCGCAAACTAATTAACCCCTTTGTAGATTTATTTGATGTTTGATTTCACTTGATTATACGATCGCTTCCGAGTTTATACGAGAACCCCGCGAAAAATGCATGGAAAAAGCATTTTGATTGAATTTCGTGAAAGTTTAATTTAATAATGGGTACTTTGAATGCTGCTCTTTAAAAGACGTGATAGGAAAATTTCAACCAGAAGCTTTTTCTATTCCCTTTATGCGGGGACCTTTGAAATATTATAATTATGGTATAGAATTAATTTCTCTTAAGGATTCGTTTTTGAAATTTTTATTGAACTAAGAGAACTACCGTATCGAATGTCCATATTCCAAAATATAGATGCAGCATGGAATTGGCTTCAGATATTGGGTAATCCTGATATAAATTGAGGAAAATATCGTTGGTGTCTCTACAAACATTTTTACTGGTGGTAAGTTCGATTCTCTGCATTTGGAGCAATATCAAATAAAGTTCTTTGATTTATACTGAATGACGCTCGTATTCGAGGAAAATCGAATTAGTAGTATTAGAATGGTCCAGAAAATGATTTTTCGAGAATTTGGAAACGATTCTCGATTTTTCCATAAATAAGGTCGCAGATTAATAAAAAATCATGGAAATCATCATATTGCACAACTGAATCCTGTAAGCTTTAATTCAATCCTTCTTTGGAGAAATCGGACTAAATTTCCTTTTTCACCTTACATTCTAACGGCTGATTTAGAAGAAAAATGAATAAAAACCAGAAAATGTACGAAACAAAACCCTCAAAATAAACATTTTTTGGCGTTTACAGTCGCCAAAAATTCAGTAAATTTGCTCAGCTATGTGTTATCGCTTTGCTAAATCGTTTTTCAAACAAGCTTATTACATCTGACAATGTGTGAGGTCAAAACTGGTTCCCATGCTTACATTTGCAACTTTTATTAATGTTTTATTATCATATCATGTTGCAAGTTTTCACTCATCGGCAATCGCTTATTTCGCACTCTTGTTTCGGAAAAAGCTATTTCTTCATTTGTCTCATGCGAATCATGAAAAATTATTAACTGATGTTCGCCTTTAGACTCAAAAGATAATAGACCACCACATAATTCATATTTTTTAATGTAATGTCAGCGTTTACCATTTAACATTTCTCTCCAATTTTTCTAGTGCAGATTGATCTAAAGCGTTTGATGGACGTTACGGGAATGAGGTTAAAGAGTTTTGTTTACGGGATGAGTAAATCCGAGAGTATATCTTCCCATCAACTGTCATATAGACGAGACTCGAAACAAATTCCAAAAACCTACAATATTTTCAACCTAAACGCATTTTTAGTTTTAAACAGTATTTCCAAAAGCTGAAGCTGCCAGATGTGCCTCATTTGTTCCACGCATTTATTTAAAGGTTTTGAATTTATACCTTTTTAAGACATGGCATTAACAACGGAACACGAATTTACGAACCAATTAATTAATTATCTGCGAACAAACATTGTGTATCTTAATCCACTGTTACTATTATATTATTATAGAGGTTGGATCTTTCAGAACAAAACTTATCTCCTCGAGAGACTGTGCTAAACTATTCCTTGGAAATATGTTGCAATTTCTGGAGGGAAATTCTCCTGCAACGTTCTCATTTTGACTTTGGTGTAATTTCCCTATCGTAAAGCTGTGGCGCGACTGGCATAATAATAATTCCCGAAAGCCCGTTGACAAGACTCGCGACAGATTCACGTTGGTAACCTGGATGCAGAGATAGCTGGGTGCTATTGTGAGGGATGTACGTATTGTTAAAACGTCAACCTTTTGTTTAATATGTCAACTGTAGTGGCCTGAAGCTCAGTTTTGGCCGTTTGTTACATATTATTGTACCGACCTCATCAACGAAAACAAAGCCTCGCGAGTACATGTTTGCAGAATTTCGACAAAGAAAGTAAACTAGGAAAGGAAATACTAGCACTGAGGTAGTCGGAACCAAGAATACTGATGGTAAAATGATGTGGAATTCGAACAAATTTGAAGACCTAATGAGGGATTTTTTCAAGAAGCTGTATGAAGGTGAAGCCACGGAGCATCACGACAGTGACACAGACAAGGATACGTTAGACAATTCCGATGTAAGGGGCGGAAACAGAATTGGTATCGACGAATTATTTCCGTGATTAAAAAACTGGAGAATGGTAGGACTGCCGGTGTGGATGGTGGTACTTCTGAAATGCTCAAGTTCGGTGGCGGATATTTTTGTTTGTGTTGCTGTGTGAATTTATGAATACATGTGCTGTGAACAGCGAAGTTCCGAATGATTGGAGAAAGGCGATTATTGTCCCAATCTACAAGGGAAAGGTTGGTCAAGACAACTGTAAAAATTACAGAACGATTGGCCTACTAAGTACTGTGCGCAAAAAAAAAATCACCCAAATACCTATTAATAAAGTCATTTGAGCAACAATAAAAAGGATTTGGGCAGTTCAATGTGGATTTAGGCCAGGAAGATCATGTACGGATCAGATGTGTTTAGCTTACGACAGATCACAGAAAAAAGCCTAAGAATAAAACATTCGTGAATCCACTGTGTGTTCAATTGTTTATGTATCATAAAATTGTTTCCTAGTTTTGATATAACTCATTGCAAATAAATTATTTGTGTTAGCAACTTCAGTTGGGGAAAATTTAGTGCAAAATATTCAAAGTTGATGGAAAATCAGTTGAAAATTTATACCGCCAAACTAGTGTCAAACCAATACTTTTTCCTCGGAGGGGGCGACTAAATAAAATATCGATAAATATTAAGAAAAATCTGCTTATTGAATTTTTTACTTCAACTTATTGCAGTTTATTGTCCTAAATGATCAACTTATGTTGCACGCGCACATATTACGCCAGTATTATGCAAACTACTGGCATTATCTAATATTTCCAATCATCAAGGAGCTAGTCTATAATATATTCTATTGGCTATACTTTCCGGCTGTTAATTTTTGTTACACAAGAGTTGGGATCCGGAATGTATATTTGGAGTGTAATGAAAATCTGACCCATATATCGATATATGATCCTTTTTATGCAATATGGAGTTCATACGAGCATTTTTGAACGTGGCCTCTTGATTTAACGAATTTCCACATTCGTTTCATTCCCATAAAACTTTTTAACGATGGAACCGAATTAGAGGTGTTACCCTCTCTCTAATGGACGAGCAGTACAGAGCGTAAAGTGCGTCTCGTTCGAATTGCAGTTCGGTGAAAATCAAATTTTCACGGGAACGAGAGGAAAGAATGTACCAGATAGTCACGTATGTAACAAAAAAAAAGTCAACATGAAAAAATGTATAAGTTGAATTTCAAAATATGTGGCAAGTCAAAAAATATCAGTTGTTACTTTTAAAATCTTTCCATCAACATTAATTGAAGTATCAAAAGGCGATTCTAATAATGTCGTTGATAAATATTATAATGAGTCAAATCTGCGTGTGTCATCACCAGAGGGGCCGGGGGCCGCCTCTTTGTAGCGGAATAATCTCTCATTGAAATATATGTATATTCATTTTCATGGACAAAAGAGATACGTGTTGTTCAAACATATTACTCAAGGGTATGAATAATATAATATGATATGATATAGTATGATTCAGTAATCACTCGGTCGAAAATCAAACTAGTAATTTTTTGCAAAGCTTTTAATAGTCTGATTAAATTCTACGCCTAATGGCATCTTAGTTGTAGAAAAAACCTTAAAGATACATCATGCAATATCTCTCATTCTGTATTTGAGCAAATTGAAATTGAAAAACTTCTTGGTTCCCCGAGATATGTCAAAAATTCTTTAAGCGTGCCTGCATCGAGTTCAAGTCGGCCTTCAATTGTAGTCATACCTTGGGAACTCTACGAACTTTTGAACTTTTCTTGCCCTCATTTTTTTTCTTGCCCTCAATTCAAGATAAGATTTTAGAGATTGCATTCCATGAATTCCCGATTTGTTCCACGACTTTTCTTGATGGTAACACAAGCTAAACTCAAAGTACGAAATTCGAGAAGTTCTTGATATTTTCGGAACGAAGTCCCTTATACGAGGGTAGAGAGATTTCGTGGGACCAATTTCATAAAATTATTTTGGTACCGTTACGCTGGGAAGTCACAAATTAGCGTTACACTGACAGCGTTCTTGACTTCAGAATCTGATACCGGTTGAAATTTTTACTCTAGAGAGGGATATATGACACCTGTTTAAATTTTTACGAGCATCCTTCACGACCTATAGATTTTACAAAAACGCGACTTCTTGAATTACGCAATTTCTTCAGCCAATTTTTAAAACATTTGATACGTTTTTTTCATTAGCTCTACAACAAAGTTTGAATCGCAAAAATCAGGCTACTTTTGCGATTTTTGCTATTGCATTATCGTTTCGTAATAGAAGTAAAAATGGTCCGATTTTTGCGATTCAAATTTATTGTACTGATAATTAGGAAGGATTTTTAAATGTACAGAAGTTGTTGTAAAATTGTGCAAAAATTGAGTTGTAAATGTGACCTGAAAGAGATGCGTCAACGATCCTAATATACTCTCACAGACTAGCATTGACATAATAAACCGGTTCAAATTTCAACGAACCCTGCTTAATATTTATTTATTTCAAGAGATATATGGCGTTTGATTGATTTGAGTATGAAATCAGAATAATTCTTTTCTTCGACCGATTATATTCTTTCAGTAGTAATTGTAGAATTTATTTTCGTCTTATGAAAAATTTCCGTCTTACGTAAGACGAAAATAATTTCTACAACTACTACTTCGAGATATATGGCACCTGTTAAAATTTTGATAAGCATGGTTTACGACATATAGATTCTACGAGAATGCAACTTCTCGCATTTCGACAAATTTTCAACAAATTTTTACTCATTTGATACCGCATTGTTATTAGCTTTACAACAAAGTTTGAAACGCAGAAATCGGTTTGCGATCCAAGTTTTGTTGTACTAATAATTATGAAGGATTTTTGGAACTACAAAAGCTGATCGAAAATTGTGCAAAAATTGCCTTGTAAATGTGACATGAAAGAGAAGCGTCAACGATCCTAATCTCAATCTCATTGGGATCTAGAGAATCTAGAGAGGGATATATGACGTCCGCTGAAAATTTTACGGACATCCTTTACGAGCTATAGATTTCACGAAAATGAAACTTCTTGCATTCCGCAAAATTTTCAACCAATTTTCACAAACTTGATACCTTATTGTTAATAGGTTTACAATATAGTTTGAATCTGGAAAATCTGTCTACTTTTGCGTTTTTTGCTATTTATCGTTTCGTTATAGAAGTAAAACATAGTATAACGTTAAATTTAAAAAAAAAAAAAGAAAAAAAGTACGCGTGTCACTTGTTTGTTTTTAATTTTGCACGGGATATATACTTCTCGAAAAGTCTTCAACAACTCCATTAGGCGTCTTTCGACGTAAAACTATATAAGCCCCCTAATTATCTCATTAAACTGTCTAGATTTATTATGAATTACGTAATTATACTTCGAAAAAATCTCATTTTGATCATGTTCATCTCGCAGTTATGTAGAATTTAAGCGCTATCCTGAAAACTTCGCCTGAATTCACACTATTTCCATAAGATTGCATGTTAATTCCGATTATTTTTTTCTCATGCACATTCCGAGTTTCAGGTCAACTATCCTTAAGATTACGTATTTCCATCCTTCGCTTATTTCCTGAAGGTGACAAATCCCCGATGGGCTAAGCGATTACAGCCTGAATGGCGGTTCGTTGTCAGTTCAGTCGGTGGCATGCGATTGGAACCAAACGGAATTCTCGTAGAGTAATAAGGAAGCGAATGAAAAGCGACCTTCCGGACCCCAGCTGCCGCTTGTCGATATCAGTCGCACCTCTGCTAACGGGTTTTATGTCGTCTTTTAGACATTTTCCCTTCCGTTCTTCCATAATTTATCCCCAAGTGTCAATTTATCGTCAGCCATACCTCTGGAAGAAAATAGACCAGAAAAAAAACAGCATTATTTGTCCTTTTTCGACAAAATGATATCTCACATAAACAGAAATATTGTGTCGTACAATTTGAATGAATGTACTTCGAAATAATGAGACATCGCACTTCTTAGATTCTTCTTTAGTTATTCTTATGACCTAACCTATAAGTATTTTGACGAATATTTCACTACAATACTTACGAGGCTGATGAACAGTCACATTTATCACCCTTTTCCTTCTATAGTGAAGCGAAGATCGTCTTCTTCTAATGATTTGCAACTTCACCGTTGTCAGCACACACATATTAGCTTAGCTTCACAAATGAACATTTTCCCCCGTTATAAGGCATTTCATCAGAGACGAAGGCTGCTCAGCCTCACCATTGTTTAGTTTCTTAATTACGGATATTATAAAGTCTTTGATATCTTTTCTGTGTTTGACACCGAGAACGACCATAAAATTAACTATGAAATATTAGCAACTAATCGAGAGGAAACCGGAAGATGACCGGAAGTTCGAACTTATTATTTGTCAAGTAGACATTCAAATTTTGATTTGAAATAATTATAATTTGAAAACATTTCTCTAAATTTTTTAGTTTTGAAAGCCTTGAATTTTCAGAAGTTCGAGGCTAACTGCTTCTGAATTATACAAATTTCAATTCTTATGTCTTAACACTTCATGTTATTTTGAGGTTTTTAAATTCAATAATATCTGACTTAGAAATCTCGAACCATTATGAATAATTGCTTCTTTTTAGGTGCTTATAGATTAATATTAATATTGTTGACTTCACTATTCTTCCAATTTTAAATGATCATATTTGAAACTGCATCAAATTCCAAATCGATAAATTACAAAGTTTTTTATTTCACAATTATACCAAAAGTTATGCAATTCTATTCTGATCTTTTTCAAAATTTAATATTTCAGTTCTGAACCCGCAGTGTTGAAAATTATTAATAAACATGGCCTTTAATTTTTCCTGCTTTGGGTTCCACTGCTTCGAAATTGTGCAATTTGAAATATTTATTGTTGTCTATTTTATCTTATAAGATTCGAATTTTAAATTCAATGTGACTTGAGGCGTATTTAATTTAAATTGTAAAATCTAAAAACGCTGAGGAAAATCTTTTCACTTTGAACCTTATTCCAATTGTTAAACTACAAGCCTTTCCGCATTAAAATTATTGTACACTGAAATTGTTTGATTTTGAAGGTCTCACATTTTTTTAGTTTTGAGGGCTACTACTTCTACCTTTCATAATCTTGTTAACCCATTCCCAAAATATTTCCTCATTGTCCTTAGGAAAATATTTCATTTGTCATTTATGTTTGAGAGACTTTAGAGCACAATTTCCGTATAAGCAACTGTTTCGCGAAACTTCTAGAAACCACCCCTACTGATAAATGATTTTTCAATAATCAGTCATTTCTTGCTGCTGATTTATGATGAATTTTCGAAATATAAAATCGCTAAGAAATTATTTAATTTTGGGTGTTTTTGTTGATCATTTGGTTCTTGAAACCTCTGTTATGATTAGGAGTGGCTTTTGAAGATTTGAGCTGGAATTCTCGCAACAGAAAATTTCCTAAGGTGGTTATTTCTAATGCTCCGGGTAATTATTTGATAGAATATACAATAACTATCCTATCATGAAGTCGGCTATACTGACGCATATGTACATGAATCATGTTAGATGTTTTTTACTCTCCCATATTAGAATGTTTGCCTTTTTTTTGCATTGAATATATTTGCGAGTTGTCCCAAACAATTAGGCTAAGAACCATTTCGTTGTTCAAACTATTCTCTTCAATGTTCATTCAAACATTCCGAATTTTATAGTCATTTCAGAATAAAAAGTTACAGTAATGGAGGTTTCTCTTTAGAATCATCCTACTGAATGAAATTGAATAACAATCTCGATTATCTAGAATTTCTTAGAATTCACTTCTATCTTTCCTCTAAAATTCTTTTCAGTATATTGTACATCTTGCCATGTATAGCTAACAGTCTCGACGAAAGCTTTGGCTTCGTGGGATTTACGCTTATCTCGGTCCACCTTTCTAGTAAAGCGTTTGGTCGTTCCTGCGGATATATTGCCCCGTACATCTGCAGTTGGACTCCCCAGAAAATTTCTTGCAGAATTGAAAGTAATTCGCACATTATGGCCACAGAAAGCAGCCTTGTAACCTCTCTTCAATAGTATTTGAGCCCTTATTTCTTACTTTTTTCTTTTATTTTCACCGTCAACTTCCTTTTTTGATATAAGAAGATATAGCTGGTTTTTACTGTACTAGCTCTAATTTTTTATTGCTTCAAATAAAATTTCAGAAACATTCGGTTGTGTAAAATTTTTGCCTCACGCTCATCAATAGAAAAAAAGTTAAATCTAGGAGACAGATTCTATTATACGTCTTAATTAAAGTTACAATCAAGTTTGCGTAAACGCTACAATTGAAAACATAATGAGTTCTGACATATAGATGTCTCAAAAATTCAAGCCTAACTTTTGGTACTTAAGGAACATTTCTAGTTACAATATGATTCGGTTAAAAACTTTGGAAAGGGCGTAGTAGATTGGAAGACTGAGAACGTTTTTTCTTTCCATGATTGTTTGTTGTGGTTTTGAATTAAATAATAAACTTGAGTGAACACATTCACAAATTCAGAAGCTACAAAACAATGGTTAGAATTAGTAGAATCATTCTATTATCAGCAAGTTTTGAAGAGAAAACAGATAAGATTTTTCAAAAATGATTTTACCACTGAAAATATTATGGTTACGTAGCCTTAGCTATTAAAACAAAGAATTAACAAGAGACATAAAGAATTAATGGTTACGAGTGCTGATACGGAAAACACGACTGTAATTATGTTTGAAGATGAGTATCTATAAAAATATAATGGTATGCTTTGTGATGGAGAGCCACATAAGGAAGTAAGAAGAGATTCCACCAGCGAAGCAATCAGGAAATTTAATTTAATTATTCAAATTGAAAATAGCACGACTAATAATAACTTGAACTGTAGCAAATTTTTCAAGACTAGTTACATCATTTGTGGGTGCATTTTCATACAATATGTCTAGATTTTTAATTAAAAGGATAAGGAAGATTTTAGGAGAACCATGACATCTGTTGGAAATACATTTGATTTCCTCGAAAAAAGTAAGAAGTTATGGGTACGATTCCTGGTAAATATGAATTTATACTACTATATACTACTTCCTTATTCAGTAATATTCCGCAACTAAAATCAGGAATGGATAAAACGTTCTTAGTCTTCTTCTTTTTCTTCAAAGTTCTGAATCGAATCGTATTTTAACTATGAATGTGCCGAGAGAAAAGCCATCCCTTGTATTTTTGATGTACCTGTAGGCTAGAATATTGAACACATTTTCATTAATACTTTACACAACCCTTATTGTAACTCTTATCATCAATGATTTTAGAACTTGCTCTTCGGATGTTTGTTTTACAAATCTTTCAGCATATCGTTCATTAATTAAATATGTTTTTAATCATTTTTCCATGAGTCACTCTTCAACATATCTTATAAGAAGAGTTCTTTGCGAATCCAGAATTTATATCTTGAATAAAACCTTCCTATAGCAGATGTGCACGTTTTTTATTGATATTTACTTATTTAGTATGGAAGCTAAAGTCACTTATCCCGTCATCTTGAACAAAGAAATTGCAAGAAAACATTTTCCCAATAAGAATTTTACACTAAAAGAGAGCTCGAGAAATAACAAAGTCCAGCAAGAAATAGAATTTTTGATGGTATCAGTAGTTGTTCCAAAAGGCTTATCGTATAATATTCGCTATGACAAAGCAGGCAAATTTCTATGGTTGGGCGAAGATAAAAATAATTTTATTCAAGGCTTTGCAATGTGTTATAATGTATCATTGGCAAAAAACACAGTTAAGAACCAAAACATGCAACAGAAACAAAAATTGTACAGTGTTTTATTACTTTTTATTTAGTTTTACTGATGCAAAAAAATAGATGTGTCGTGATTCAACTGTGATATAAACAAATATGAAAGAAAATTATCTTAAATTGATATGAAACAATCTTCATCTTACAAATTATATGCCAAGTAGGCCTAATACGCCTTATGAAATCAACCAACTTTTTTAGAAGATATTGCAAGGGTGTTGATAATTTTTATATTTTATTAGGTTTCAAATATCTTGCGGAAACTTCAGTTTTATCCAAAGTTGAGGTAAAAGATAGAAAAAAAAATTACTGGAATCACTTGATAAATATGTGAGTCGCCCGTTTTCGATTTTTAAAAGTGCGAAACGTTTTAGCAAAGAGTACTCGCCAGCGACCTCAGTACGACATTTCGCACGAGCAGGCGAAAACAATGGGTCGATTCGCCTTCTGTTTTCAAACCGACTCTCGAAAACGCTCTGTTGAAGGGTTGAAGAGAAAAGCCACTCTCAACCTCTCGTTTCGGGACGAAGTTGCGTTACAGTGGAAACAAAAGACGAGACATTCTTTTCAAAAGGTAAATCTTTTCGATCTACAAGAATGACTTTGGAGTCGAAGTGTTTTTCGAATTTTCCCTTTGAAAAGAATTCTCACATCATTGCCTATTAGATTTTTACGATTCAAAACTCTACATGTGTACAAAAAGGGGATCTCATCGAAAACGCTTTTTGTTCATGTGTTATTTGTGTCAAATCTAGAGCATCGGCAACATTGATATTTGTCTTTTTTCTGAATGCTTTATTAATACTTATATTTTCCAATGAATGGAAAATCCTGAATTAAGGCTGAAAATCATCAAGCTTTCTCGACAATGCAGGCAGGTCTCGCACCTACGCTACCATTGACACTTTTTGACACGTTTTTTCGACGATGCAACTATTTAGCTAGTATTTTGAAGAAAATTACACGAATTATAGTATTTTCTTAGATTTTCCGCTCACAGTAAAAACAAAGTGTGAAGTGGACACCCGTTTTTGGGTACCAGCTACCTGCAACGGAAAGTACCTTAGGTGGTGTTCATGCTCCCCAGTTGGGGTTCTGAGTCCCCGAGGATCGGGGTACGCAATTTTCGACAGCTTTGCCGATCATTCGCTATAGTCTGTATAGACATTGCAATCCGCTTGCATATTTCTACCAAATAGAAGGTCCTTGTTTCACATAATGCGATTACCACGCAATCTATATCTAAATACCATGGCATAAATCGGAAATGAGACATGTCAGTAGTACCCCACATTCATCGAACCCTAGGGCAGGGTTCAGGGAACACCGTTCAGATTCTACCTGCAACAAAGTTTACCCTCAGGTTTTTACTGTGCTAATGATAGTATTTTTTCACTCTGATTCTAATCATTTTCAAAACTTCTTCGTCATATTAGCTAGAATAATATATCTACCATCTCAATAATCAAAATTCCCGAAGATTTCAAGATTTTGTAGATTTCAAAATATTCCATTGGCGTTCAAAGTTCTTAAAGTAAAAATATAAGATTTTGGATATGTTACGAATGTCAAAATAACTTATGTGATTCAAAGTATTTGAAGGGATTTGTAGCGATTTCACGAGACATGAGCGAATTAATGCGATTCTTAAGGATTATGAAGGTATGAAAATTTTCATTCGATTTCAGAGAATTCTGAACAATGTCACGCTATATTCTTTAAGGGTTTCATGAGATTTAAAAGAAATTTGTAGGATTTTATAAATTGTCAGAGCAATACAAAATACTGTAGGAATTGATAATGATTTTGTAAGATTCCAATTGATGTAAAAGTTATTAAGGAATATTTACATATCCATAAAATTTCAAGGGATTTGGATAAATTTTACAATATTCAAGGAATTTCGAAGGATTTGGAATCAAATTGAAAAGATAATATAAGATTCTGAGGAATTGTTAGGCATTCTAATGGGTTGGAAGACATTGATTTTTCGATGATTCAGGAGATTTCATCATGTTCTAAGCAATTTTGAATGATATTGCAGATTTTGAAATGTTTCATAGAATATTGCTCAATCCTTGCAGAATTACTAGGGATCCCACAAGGTTACAGTGAATTTATCAACTTTCAGGGATTTCAAGAGATTTCAAAGAGTTTAGGGTGTTTTTAAATTCACTAAGGATCTTAACATATTATTGAAAGAAATTTTCATGGATCTTATAAAGTATTGCACTATTCAAGGAGGCAATCAGACACTGCTAGAACTTTTTTTCCACTCACGCACTGTAGTAAACAATTCGAATTTCTTTTGCTCTAATTTTTCCGATTTTTCGATTCAATTTCACAAATTGACAGCGATAAAAATTCATCCGAATATCCCTATTGGAAGAATGAAATTTTAAATAATTAGATAAATTGGAAGTGTAAGTAAAAGTAGGCGATATATCCCTAGAAGGAGGGTTTTATTCCATACTTAATATAGTATTCAAAAGTATTAACTTAGGAGCCCTTAAAATTATATTTATCCTACAAATGCTTGCTTCTTGAATTTTTTCACAAATCGCTTTTTTTTCATGTTGTACAGCGAAAAGAAAAGTTACTCTCCAATATCTCTGCTGAATCAGTACTCTTGGAAAGATTCATGGTACATATAAAAAAATGTCTAACATTGAAAGAAATTATTATTCTCTTCTAAACGGTCGGTTCTCAGATTCAATTTCACAAATTACATATGTGTATTGGATGTAGGAGGGAAATAGCAAGAAAGGTTCCATTTTTATGTCATTTCAAAAGATATATTTTTGTTTGATTAGATCAAGTGCAGTCCAACGTTACTTATACAGGAATGAAATTTTTTTCGTGTTTCTCGACGTGCATTACAAGACTATGAGCGCAATGAAATACGAGATCTTGATGTTTAGAGGGATGTTATAATTTCTTTCAAATCTATGACATTCATAAAAATAGCCTCCCGGTAGAGATATTATGAATGAATTGTCTCTGCTTTTGTCTGACATCTAATAGAAGTAATTTGTGGAATCCAATCCGAATACCGCGTGATTAGATAAAAATTAGAAATAAAAGAAAAACTCCATACTCGTTATTTTGTTCCTAAATAAATGATCCATAGAATTCGGAAATATAAATTCATATATTCCTTCATAAAACTTTGTGAAATTCAGTTGCATGAATATCACGGAACTTTATAAGAGATGTATCCCGAATAACAGATTTCAAAAATAGCTAAACCTCCGAATTGATAGTTGAACGATTACATGACTCTTTCCCGCTGCTAGTTTTCAGAACTTATGCTATTATTAGGACCATTTAGAATTTCTCAATTCAGTCTGAGGCCTTCATAGGAAGAATGAAGGGGTTTATAAGCTATTGCAACGATCTACGACCTCATTCGCTTTGTATCTTATTGGAGGATCAGCGCCGGTCCCAGTGGAAATCAAGTACCGAACATCGATGATTAGGACAAATTGGAGCTGGAAGGAGAGAGATTGAGAGAACCCGATGAAACTCTCCACCTGTAAACTCGCTCAATTTCACTTTTCTGATATTGTCTAGTCTCTACTTTTCACGATATTTTCTACTTCGCTTCAATTATCCACCTCAATTTTTTTTCTCGTTCTATCTCCAGATGTCGATCACACCGACGCGGCGGCAAATTCAGCAACCATTCCTTGCGGCCACATAACTCTAACGACTCAGCCTCCTATCCATTGAGACTTTTTTTCCTTTTTTTCTCCTTGTGTTTTGCGTCCTTCCGAACGTTCCTTGCACATACGGTTATCCATGTTTCTACCCAGAGCAGAGAAACGTAACAACCTCGTAATTCTAGCATCTAGCTCCAGCTCCCTTTTGAAAAAAAGGAATATCAGTGCTGTGTATCCTTCTTTTTTGCGGCAACATAAATATTATTTTATCGTTTCCAGTATATTTGCGGGCAATGAAGAAAATAGATAGGCCCTAGGGGACAAGGTAAGGATTTTTTATTCTACACCTGGGAATGAAAAGTTTGTGAGTCTTTTCACGAATTCTTGACCATATTCATAGTTTCAATTTTTGTAAACATGAAGAGGAAATACTGAAAATGAAGAGTAGAAAATGCACTTCGGGCAACTGACATTTCGTATTTTTCCCAACAAGAGTGAAAAGTTAGATCTTCCACATTATCCGCAGTACATCGACTGGATTCAAGCATGAAGAACGATTGTAAAAAGGGTCGAAAAATGAAATTTGTTGTTGTAAACAGAACAAAATGTGATATTATTGGAATGTTTTATTTTTAAGGCTGTTGAGATCAACAGCTTCGGGTGAACATTTTTCAACGGTCTTCATATTGACAGCGACTGCACTTGGAACATTCACATCGCAGACAGATCGAAAATTTAATGTCAGACGAGTGATTATACCCCAATATATCATGAAAATTGTACAAGCACATACTTCATTGTGAATAATCGCGTTTGTTTGCAAGGTAACTTATTTGTGAAAAGTATTGCATGTAAGCAACTCAGTTATACATAGTCTAATTATAAAACTCGTTTTCAATATTATGTTTATAAAAGAATGGTACAGAACATTTGCATTGAAACCCATTCACTTTTTCCCACTAATCAGTTCATACTAGTTTTCCCTACACTAAATTGCAAGATTACTCAAATCATGCAGAGATTGCATCGTTATTATACACCAAACCACAATGTGCTTGAAGTTCTGAACGTTCAAATGAACGGAATTTTTTCCTGATGTCTTTGTTAACCATGAATAGTGCTAAAATATTTATTGATTCTGATTGAAAACAGTGTAATACAAAAGAAACTTCAAATTAATTATTCAAAATTGTGGTTGGAGCAATATTTGTAGAAAACATAGAACTGCAAAACAATACTTCGTTCATTTAAACGACATAATTTTCAGGACATAAAGTACATGAGAAATTAGTCCGTTGCACAGTAGTTCAAAATCCCAAAAAGCTGGCCAAAAATCAGAATCTTGATATTTCACTTCGTTCAAGTACCTGTATAAGGTTTTTGGCGTCGCTAATTTCGGAAAGAAGGACAGAAATCCAAAATTCAAACTGGCGGACCCTAAATGGCGGAAATTTTTCTAAAAATTTGCCACATTCAATGCGTTTTTGGTGGAAAAAGTTTGTGCTACAGGAAGGATGCTCGTAAAGGTATGTACATTAGGAATAAATAGTGAAATATGTATATTTCGTAAACATGTTTACGATGTGTACGATGTAATGCAGGGGAAAAATGTATCTTCTTTTGTACCTGATTTCCAAGTTGACGTAGAGGATTTTTTTCCTGCGTGTTCTTGTTACGAGATTTGCTGTTTCTATTGCGAAAAAGTGTCTACTTTTCAAAACCGTTTTCACTTGCTGCCCCGAGCTGCTCCATTTCGAAAAAAAATTTTTTTTGGAAAAACGTCTGCCATTTTGGGTCCGCCATTTTGAATTTGGGATTTTTTACTCCATATTTGGGATCAGCTACCTTGAGAACCCCTTAATACTCATTTTCAAGTAAAGGCATGGCAAATTTTGAAATGTCTGCCATTTTAAATTTTGAATTTATTACTTTATTTCCTAAATCAACGACCACGAAAATCTTATATGGGTACTCGAACGAATTGAAATATCGAGATTCTGATTTTTGGCCAGTTTTTTGGGATTTTGAACCACTGTGCGCTGGTGCCGGTAATAATCGAAATGTGGTATTAGACACTATTTTTTGTGCTTTTCATTAAATTGTATAAACAAATGTTTACTGTACAGTGACACCACATCACAACATATGAAATGATTAGAAAATAAAGCCCTCAAACGTCTATACTGGACATTAATTTATATAATTTGTTAGTGAAATAAACAAGTAACATCTAATAACAAATTTTAATCAATAAACGTACTTGCGCCTTTCTCGTTAAACCATTACTGCGTACGGTGTGCATTTAATGGATAATAAGATTAGAGAGAAGACGCAATCTTGGAGACCTTATGGCGCACTTATCTTCTATATGTATACAGTAAGCTTCCACCCTTCAGAGAGCAATCTTCGCGATTCTGTTTACGCAAAACGTTTTACGGGTGATGCCGCGCCGTCGCTTCTCTTGAGCACTTCAGGATTGTCTTTGGATATAATTAACATTGTGGCATCCCTCCTTTTATAACAAGCTTGAGATCCCAGAGTGCACCTATGCATTTTTAAAAGGAAAAACCTTCTTATCTAGGTCTGCCCGCTCTTCCATATATCCCTCCAGGGGTCTTCCATAAATTACGTGAAGTTTCTTTCGATTATTTTCACCCCCTCTACCCTTCGTTTTGTTTTTTCTGCAGTAAGTATACGACACCCCCATCTTCCCTAGACGCGTCACGTAATTTATGGACGACCCCTTGTAGTAAATTTGTTTCTTGATTCCCTACTCCTCAGAGTGCTATTTTTATGGTTTTTTGAAAAAAATTTCATCTTCGTTTGTTCTTATGCAGTAGAGCGAATCTCATTGTTAGGACAGAGCAGTAAGGGGTTGATACCATTGTAAAATGAAAAATGGGGAGAAGACCATCATAGGATCCATGAATGTTTCTTGTTGACAGACATATTCTTAAGGAACAGTAGTGTTTTGTTGCAAATATCGAAAAATTCCTCATCAGATCCTTGTTTCATTTAATTTTCAAGAAATTTTCGGTTAAATTTGAATGTTAAACGTTGTGGAATAATAGAAAGTTAGATTTATGATAAATCTATTTTCATGAAACTATGATTGCACATGAATGCATTTTGATCAAATATGGCTTCTAACTGCAAAATTTACAACCAAAACGATTTCGTGCTCCACGTCGATACTCTGAATTCAGATTTGCAAATTGGAAATAATTGACGCGTCGTTCGCGAATGCAGCATTTGTACGGAAAATCGAAAAACGTACATTATATATCGAAAACTGGATATCTCTTGCTAATGAATTCAATTTATTCTGCTCCTCTCTGCGAAACAAGAGAATTGAATCGATATTGAACTAAATGTGTGAAGGTCTTTATTGAACTCTTAAATTTATATCCGGAAATACATCTGCCATTTAAAAAAGTACAGTTGAAAAACTTTATGAGATTTTAGCATAGAAGGTTCGCCTGTTCAAATTTAATTTTTTTCAAAAAGTACAGTGAGTCAGGATCACATACTTTTTGTGCGTAAAAAGCTTTTAGTTCATCGCTTCAAAAAGGCTACGCTTCTATGTACATACAAAGTGAATTAAATGTTAAAAATGCGAAAATAATCTGAAATGTTGTAATTTTAGAAAATTTGATTCTGCTTCATGAGCGTACAATGAATTGTGGTTTCATCCGCGTTATCTATATTTCAAATGAGTTCTCAAACTGTAATAACGCGATTCTCGAACTTCGTACCTCCCTCCCCCCTTTCTTTTCCTCTGCGATATCCATCTATTAAGCTTCATTAACGTACCCTACTAATTATGACTAATTACACGAGCTTGAGCCGCCGCCCTCGTAGGACAAAGTATGCACGATGGAGGTCGAGTACTCCATGTTAGAACTTGCTTCCTTTAATAAAAGAACATATTTTCGTCGTGGAACATTCGAGAGTTGTTTCTCTTTTATATTTTTCGTTTAATTGAATTGCCTTTTCAAGGCGACTTTCAGGACAACTTGTAGAAATTAAAAAATAAAAATAGTACAGATGTTGCTTTCTAATTCGTTTACATTGATAAACAGGGTAGGCAATGACTTGGAAAACCGGGAGTATCCTGGTATTTTTGAGAAATCCGGGATTTTTCTTGATTCGTTTTCACTTTTGCGATTATTATCATTTCCTTCTTCTCTCTGTCATATTTTTGGTCCAGAATACACCTGCTTTAGTTGATAATTCTACTATTCGTTCGGGAATTCAACTGCGATAATTCAGTTATTCGAAAAAATTCATCATTTCTGGTTGAAAGTTCATTCTTTTCATTTCATCTTTTTTATCGCGTATTCAACTGTTTTGTTTAATATTCGTTACTTAAGATTGGAACCTCATTTTTTTAGATTTAAAATTCATCTTTGTGGAAATTTTATATTCTCTGGTTGAAAAACAATTATTCTCGTTTAAACACTCTCGATCCAGAATTTATCACTTCCTCTCAGTTTCAAATTGAAATTGAAAATTCAATTACGTACTCGTTAGAAATTTAACTATTTTGGTAAAAAGTCATATTTTTTCGCTAATAGTTCATTTTTTTCTATTTCAAAAGTCTAATACTATATTTTGGGTCTAGAATACATCTCTTTCAGATGAAAATTGTGATATTTGTTGAAAGTTTATCTTTTTGAATAGATAACTCCTCCTTTTTCCAGGATAAAAATTCATCCCTTGATAGGAAATCCATATTTTCTGGTTGCAAAATAATTCTTATAATTCAGAACGTCTGCTATATTAGATTTTGGATTTATGACCAATCTCTCTTGGTCAAGAATTCTATCATTTGGTTGAAACTTAAATTATTTCATTGAAAATTCAGCCTCCTTGTTAGAAGGTTAGCTATTTGAAAATTCATATTTTTGGATAGAAAATCTGTTTTTTGAGATTGAAAATTCATCATTTGGTTGGAGATGAATCTTTGAGAGACAAAAATTTAATTTCTAAGTAAGGAACTCGACTTCAAACAACTGAAAATAGACCATAATAGTAATGATATTACTGGATACGAATACCAAATATAATTTCAGAAATAATTATTGTCAAAAGATTCCAGAAGTTATAGATTATTTTCAGATCTCTAATATTCTTGCCTTTAAAATGTTACGCATCCCAAGAGTTTATAGTAATGTGTGCTTGGAAGTAGAACGATCCAGTTTCGTTAGGCGCAGTTGTATAATGGGCAAACCTTATAATCTAAGAGTAATTTAAGACTTTTTATAAACTCTGTTGCATTTGAATTTTGAATTACACCATAGCAAAAAAACACCACGCTCTTTGGGAATCATTTCAATTTTTATATGTAAAGTAAATTTTGTTCTTTGCTCCCACTTTACTGGATGTTCCTTGTCGTTCATTTTATCAATTTTTCATGTCCATTCAAATTTACAATGTCGAACAATTTCTGCATTGATTCAGTTGGATTTCTGTTCTGAAGCGATGACGTCAAGGAATCTTTCTTGTGATCAATATTTCCTTTATGTTCTCTTTTCTTTCCCAGAATCATAAATTTTCAATATTTCTGGTGGAGAATGATTCTAGATGTTGATTTAAGTGTGAAACAAATAACTTTATTTTATGTACAATTTACGCATAGAACATAGTTTGTAAAAAATAAATAGTAATGCGAAAGATCTGTCCACATATTACAATTGGGTATCATATTTTTGATACTTATGCATATCTTCGTCCAATGGCTCCTGTTTGCTTAATCTGTGAAAGGGCGCCAAGAAACGAGTAGATAATGTTTTTAAAAATCTCAGAATCTAGTTTTTCAGAAGGGCCCTAGTGAACTTGAAAAAATTTTAATAATTCCGGAGATATTATTAATCTAAAAAGATAGCAAGAAATATAGCTCTTTATTGTCACATATTTGGAATGTTTTCATCCGTGATTTCCTATTCCCGATTATAAATAGTAAATACTGATCGAGAATATTTTGTGAGATCAATATTTTTGAAGCAATTAAACATGGTTCGATTCTGGAAACGTTGATTTAGCTAAGTAAAATTTGGTTGTGAAAACCAATCTTTTTAAGCGAATTTACTGGGAGCGCAAAATTTGTGAAGCGTGTAAATACACGAGCAATAAAAAAATGTTAATCCTTCGCCAGCGGCGACTAATGCGTGGTCTGCGGGTAGGAATTCAATTTTACAACCTACCAAAACCACCAGAAGCGGAGGAGTGAAGCTCTCGTGGTAATTATTCATTTGTTACGTAGGGAAGCACTGCTGGCTGGCTGCACGTCGAGTCGTACTACTGAAACATTGTTCTCACGTTCCCAATGACGTGACGGTCTGCTTGTTACAAGGGGTTTGATTCGTGACAAAAACGTCAAATTACCTAGATTCATTTTTCTTTTTCTTTGTATGAAGAAGAAATAATATCATAAATACAGATAGGCAGTGACGTTTTAGTCGCATTGAATTGAGTTTTCACAAATCCCCTTTTACTGGACGACACAGACACCTATTCAAGAGTCTATTGAAAATTTAACTGTACCAAAAGGGGCTTGCAATTACTGTGAAAACCTTCATCAAACCCAGTGATAGTTTGCGGTTTCATTCGAGTACATTAGAAGCATTCGCATCTATCTGAATTTTTGGTGAGGGAAGAGGAAAACTGTAGAAAACATGCTTCTGTGTACAGTCGATTCTCCTACTGTCGATTTTGGGTGTAGACACTCGATATCATAAACTGCACAGTGAAAACATGACTTCGGCTCCTCCTATGAACGTATACCCTTTTGAGCGTATGTGGGTGCTTTTTGCGCTTGGAATGACTTAACGTCTGTGATGCCACCGGAGATGAAATTCACCGGGCAGCCGCTGTAAATGCTAAAAAAGTATTATTGACTCACAAAAATTTCAAATATTTACTTATTATTGAAGCATAGACATTACTACACAATACACATTCTGTCTGTGTGGGATTTAACGACTATGGAGTATAATGAACCATAAAATAACACATAAAGACATTTATGTGACCAGTAGTGACTTTATTACTCTAATGAACCATAAATTGATGAAATAAACAATAGAGTACTCTCAGCAACGTATATAATACGCCGCAGTGTGATTGAAAGAACCTACCCATGTGGAAATCGCCCCATTTGTCCCTATTTTAACTAGGGCAGTGGCCAGGCCCTTGCTAGAAAAACTGGACT
>WSXT02090458.1:0-11733 GCA_011762715.2 Neuroterus valhalla
CTGTTAATGATTTGTTTATCTTGTTTAACTGAATAAAAATTTTTATGACTTGTAAAATTTATTCTGGAACTCTTGACTTTGGTATCTACCTCAAATTTAGCACTAAAATTTCATCTAATCAGGTCAATGAAAGCCAACCAAAAATATGTGGGATCAAATCGAAATCTTGAAGTTGATAAGTGTCTCTATGGACATGACATGCCTTTTTGTGTGTGGGCATTAGTCACCTTAAGTAACTTCTTATCACTTGTTGCGGTTATACATTTTTGGGGCACGGTGTGAATTTGCAAATCAGAGGAAGTTCAGCGTAACGCGTAACGCTTAACACTATCAGGGGACAAGCCGTCTTCCCCGTCCCTAACTCTCTTTCTTTTCATCCTTCGCTCCCCACTGAGAGCAGTATGTAGTGGTGTATAGCGGCATCTGGCACATGAGCACGACGATGCGTGTTTGTGTCTGCGTTACACGGATCAGAAAAATTACTTATTTATTGGAGGAATGAAAAAATGATTAACAATGTAAGAAACATAATAATGAAAAAGAATCATCTTTATATTTTTGATTATTTGCAATGATTATTTTTTGTAAATCACATTTTTTATTGAATGTAATTTTATTGAATATCAGAGGCATTAATGAAGAATTTGGAAAATCTTAGACTTCGGTCAAATTTCTCTTTCCCATGTCTCTTTAATGTCATATTCTTGAAACTTAAAACAACTGTTACTTATTACGACAATTTTTATACCCAATTCCGTCTAATTATTTTGAATGATTGTTCAAATAAGATGAACTTCAATTGTCAGCATATGGAGTTCTCGCTTTGCCGGGCGTCCCACGATGATTCAAGATTTTTTGGTTTGAAATTAGTCACTTCTAGTCACTTTTTTAGTTCGGAATTAGTCACTTTTAGTCACTTTCATTAAAAAACGTTTCAATTTCGGATGGATCTAATAAAGCAAGACCGAAAAATATTCTCAAAGAAATCACACCATAAAGCTTTTTGCTTTCTGAAGCTACATAAGAAAATGTTAGTGGTGGTTTCAACTTTTAAAGCTATTGCCTCCTTTCTGAACTACCCCCACTCCTCTCATGTCACGACAGCCAGTCGACTAGTGGGGAAAAAGAGGACGAATTTCAGCTAGACCTGTGGATTTCGACCATAGGACGCAACTCGACTGCAGCCTTCGCCGGTGTCAGTTTGGCTGATTTTAATTTAGAAGTTCGGATTAAAAAGTTTCAAATGTAAAGTACGATTAAAAAATTGGCGAACCTCGATTTCCCTAAATCATAGGTTCTAGGCGAGGTCGAGGTTCGTACTAACAATTCAAAACCTCGTCATTTGGACCCATTTATCTGAGATTTTTCATGTAAATATTCAGAGCAGATTCAGGATAAAAAACTATCCTTCTGTTTTTCAGTGTTTATCATTCGAAGAACAAATACGCCTTCGCAATGACTGGAAAGACTTGGTCTATGATCAAACAACACTATCCAGAGATGATACCAAAATTGGTGACGAGGGGAGCAATCTTTGCGAGAATGTCTCCTGACCAGAAACAACAACTTGTTCAAGAATTGCAGGCTTTAGGATATTACGTAGGTTAGTGAATTTGACACCTTGTACTTTGTTCAAAGATAAAATGTTTTTAATCACACAAAAGTCCAGACAAGGTATATCATTATGAAAATGGTTCTTTTGAGATGGTTAAAAAATGTAGTGTCCCTCAATCCGCAACATGCCATCTTATCTTTGGAGAATACTAAGGATTTCTTTCCAAAAAACAAGATAAGATATCATTGGGTATTGAAAAGTCGGTTAAAATTTTGAAACACCGGCTACTTTGATTTTTAACAATTCATGATATTTGAAGGCAACAAAATAGATAAATTTCAACCAGATACTTGATATTTCAACCAAAAAAGATGTTAATTTCAGATTTGAAATAGCTGAATGCAAAAAAAAATCCAAATCGTGAAAATTTCACCACAAAAGTTGAATTTTGCACCTAAAAAGGCAATTTTTCAACCAAAAAGGATAGATTTTTTACAAATCCGTTGAATTTTCAACAGAACATTAAGATTTTCAACAAAATGGTCGAATCTTCAACCAAAGGATAAAATTTCTAAATAGAAAAACAGTCTTTTCATTCATCATTCTTAACCTCAGTAGAGATGAACTTTTTGACCAAAACGACAATTTTTTCAAACCAAAACGACAAGTTTTCAGTCAAGTAATTGAATTTGTGACTAATATTCGAATTTCGAACCCGAAACACTTAAATTTTTAACAATAAGTGGAAATACCTAAGCCAATGAAGCTTTCTCAGTCAAGAAAGAACAAGAGTTGAAAATAAATTGTTCAATGTCCAGCCATAAAGACGAATTTTCTACAAGATATTAAACAATGTTACGGAAGAGATGAATCTCCAAACAAAAATATTAATTTTCAAGTTTGTAACAGTTTAATTTTGCACAATTTAGTATCTATAAATTTGTTATTCAATAAAGTTATAATCTATTCATATAATTTGGTTCGATATTACAAAATATATCAAAATCTTTTACCAGAGAGATCAATCTTTGAATCTACAAAAAAAATTTCAATGAAGCAAGAATATTTTTACTTTAAAAGACCAACACTTTACGAAACAGTTATATTTTTGACAAAAAAAAAGATTTATCTGAGCCGAATAGTAGAAACATCCACTAGAATAAATAAATTTTTATCTAAATAGTTGAACTTGTTAGCAGAGTTGGATTTTGATGATTATGTAACATTCGTAAATAACAATTTTCTCCTTGTGTTTTTTGACAAACCGCAAAAATAATTAGCTAAGTTTAAAAAATTGTTTGATTTGAGAGCTTGCATTTGATAAAAAAACATTAGACGGAAAATTTGAAGTTCAAGGAAATAAAAACAGAAGAAGTATGTTTTTTAAATAGTAATGTTTGTGCTCTTCTAATAATTGTTTTTCGTTTTCAACATACATTTCGCTCCGAAATTGCTTACTTTTATCGTTAAACTGATGCGTGGCTATTGACATTCAAGAAATCATGTTGTAAATATATTTTTAAAACAAACTCTTTAAAGAAATGTACATCGCAGACTTATATAGACATAAATTAATCGTTTTTCATTCTAGTCATGTTGGAATTCTTTTCCCAATAGTGTTTCCTGAGAGAAATTTGTTATTATACAATGTTTTTTCATTTTATAAACAAATCATATGCTACATGATTATACCAGGATGAGTACCTTATATTGGCTCTTTTAAAACGTGCTTCGAAGTTTGATTTTAAAAATTATTTGTTTTATTGAGAACCCGTATAATAATAATAATAATAATATTAATAATAATAATAATAACAGACATTAGCATGTTCATCATTTCTAAATCAACAAATCTTAAATTTTTGCAGCAATGGTCGGAGATGGAGCAAACGACTGTGGAGCCCTAAAGGCAGCCAACACCGGGATTTCCCTATCAGATACCGAGTCATCAGTAGCATCTCCTTTCACCAGTCGAGAAACCAACATCTCCTGTGTCCTAACAGTGATTAGAGAAGGACGAGCTGCCCTTGTAACCTCCTTCGGAATCTTCAAGTACATGGCTGCCTACTCCCTCATCCAATTCGTCTCAGTGATGCTCCTTTACGGAATTGAATCAAACCTAACTGACTTTGAGTTCCTCTACATAGACCTTCTTATCATCTCCATCTTCGCTTTCTTCTTTGGCAGAACCCAAGCTTACAACGGACCCTTAGTCAAGACTCCGCCCTTGAACAGTCTCTTCAGCGCCACTCCAATCATCAGCCTCTTTATCCAAATCCTGTTGGTCTCTTTCTTCCAGTACATGAGTCTCTGGCACCTTCGACAAATGGAATGGTTTGAACCCTTCCATGTATCCGCTACTGACAAAGACGCCGTCGCATCTCTTGAGAACTACACCATCTTCATCATCAGTTCCTTCCAGTACATCATGCTCGCTGTCGTTTTCTCCAAGGGCCCTCCCTACAGAAAATCACTCTTCACTAACTACGGACTACTATCAGCCTTTATCCTCCTCACTCTTTTTTCCACGTACCTAGCTGTCTACCCGTTCGACTGGCTCCGAGACCAGTTTGAACTCCAGATCCCAGCGGACATGAATTTTCGCTACATCCTCGTCGCCTATGGCACCGCGAACTTCATCCTTTCCATCCTTGTTGAGCACTTCTTCGTCGAGTACCTCGTCTTCGGAAAACTGAGATACCTCTGGTTCAACGTCGATAAATCTAAGCGGAAGTATCTTGCTATTGAAAGGGACATGGCTCGGGATTCAAAATGGCCTCCTCTTTCCCAAGAACCTCTGCCGGAAGCAGCTCCCGATATCCTAATCAGGCAAAATGTCACCGAGATCAAAATCGAAAAACGGATTCCTGAACCTTATGTCCCACCGGATGTTAGCTTTCTGAACAGTCCTGTGAGTGCTACTTTCAAGAGATTCGGCTCAGCAAGGGAAGTGACCTTGAATCCTCGATCTTTGTTCAATGATAGAAGAAATACTGTTTCGATGCAGACTGTTCCTTGCTTCGAGGATAAGGATTTGACTCTTAAACATCAGCAATTAGAGCTAGCTGTGAAGAGGAGACATAATTCTGAGTCGGAAAATGGGATTAATCGGTGTGAGATGCCTTCCAAGGTCCATAACACCAATCCTATTGCTACTTTACCAAGGAATCCTGTGACTGGTCAACAGCAAAAGCTTAGAGAATTTAAGGATGTTTTGGTTCACAAAAGCGAGGACACAAAACTCAGATCCAACACTCATAGTGTTCTTGAGCTTGACATCTTACCATCCTGAGATTCGGTGTCGCTCAGATTTCCGACTGATGAAGGAATCTGGTCACAATTTCGACAATGGTGCTATCATGCCCTGCTCCTCCGTCTCGAGCTTCACTTGTTTAATCAAGATTGCATTTATCGAGTCTGGGCACCTCTTGTTGTCAGATTCTGGTTTCTTTGTTAGCGGAAACACGAGCCAGAAATTTGTATATATAATTACACAAATAATATTGTTGTTAGTCTCTTTTTTTTTTTAAATAGAGTCTTTTAATTAAGAGATATTGATTGCACCGTAGTAGATTTTACTGCCTTTGATTTTACCTCAATTGGCATGAATTCTTGATCGTGAAGTAAAATCTACTATGGTGTAAGCTGCTTCAGAGTCCCCTTTTTATTAGTATTGCAGTTGCCCTCCCGAGAAAGTATTATTATTATCGTTTATCTAGAAGAAGGATATTTCTGACGTGACTCTTTGTAGACATAACAATAGATGCCTGTTTGTTTTTGAATTATTTTCCACCCTTCATAGGCCTGGTGCCGAATTGTTGGGCTAGGTCTGCTGGGATCAGCTCGACCCTAAATAAATTAATAAAATAAGTCTGTGTGTTAAGAGGATTGGTTCATTTCTCTATAAACGTATTCACTACATTAAAGACTTAAACATTCTAGTGATATATCTGTTCTTATTAGTTTATAAAAAGATTACAATATTACCTATTTATAAAAAATGGACGGTGAAAATAATCTCTTAAAATTTTGAAGAATTTCATATTTGTATAAATGTATACACTTGTATATCTTATCAAGAAATCAATTAATACTACATAGTGAAATGAATCATACTTCCTGTAGAGTTTAACCAAACGTTTTGAAGCTTTAAATATTTATATAATATATATAATATTATCGAATATTTAATAACATTAAGGGTTATCTTGACCCCAGCAGACACAGCGGACGAAAAAAGTACTTTTAGGTTGATGAGAAAAAAAAGATGGTTCCGTGTGTCGGAAAAACAACATATGTATAGGAAATGTTTACCGAATAATATTATAACGAAATATATATGTATATTAAAAAGGAACGTCAGCAAAGTTTTACAATTTGCTGATCGTCGCTCGAGCACATGGAGAATTAGGTAAATTTATGATACAAAATCAATGTGTACTTATACACGGAAATGTATACTTAATCGTATCACCATTTACTGATGGTGAAGTCATGAATGTATGTTGAGGAGTAGCGTTTGTCGAATAAAATATGTTTATAAGGCAACTCCAATTTATGTGAGATAATATATTCATTGAAACACTCCCTTGCAGACTACTAAATTACTTATGTATGTTGAAAGTTTATCGATTTGAGAGAACTTTGCCAATTTCAAGTTTGCTGAAGTTTCCGTTTTGTGGAGTTAATTTGTTATTGATTACTGGAGAGATTCTCGTGTTTGTGGAAAAGTTTGCCTCCATTAGACAACTGAGTTCAATAGCTTACGTATTATTACGTTTTTTACTTTTGTAGAAAATATTTTGTTGAAATTTAGGCTTCGAAATTATAGTTTTCATTATTCTGATATGTTTCCTAAAATAAGTAAATCAGAATGGGACTTAATTTAGAAGATAATTTTATGAGATAGGTAAAATACCTGGATGTAAAGTATTATAAGTTACTATAACTTCTTTACCAGGGTGGCGACTTGACCGGCAATTTACTTGACTCAACCTAGACTATTAAAAATTCTACCGGAAAAATACGAGAAATGACCGCTTTCTTTTTATGAATCAGAAAGATATCTTATTATTGGATTTAAAGAATGTAACGCTCTTATAATCTGATTCTCAAAATATTTAAATAAATCTATATGTCATGAGAGGGAGAATTTCTTCTTTTTCCATGATGAGAAAAGTGTTTTGCAAATTTGTTGCTCTGTGAGATTTTTTTAACTGACTCAAATTTGATAATCGAATTGATGATAGCCCAAACCTACAGGAAGAATAATTATCTTCATTTTTTCAAAAAAATGTGTTTATCACGTTTTATTTGCTTTTCCTTATTTATATGACTTGGGACAGGGAATTTCAGAAAATAATTTTAGTTTTTATTTTAGGGCAGGGAGTTTCAGTGAAGAAGTATAATTTCACATGGAACAGGGAATTTTTTACATGGAACGTGAACTTTTTAAACTAATTATAATTCGGATTTAGATGAGAGGAAAATTTTAAAAAATCGTTCCTCCAATCCAAAATTCGTCGCAATTTTAAAGTTCCCTCTTCTTAATTTTAAATAAATAAAGTACTTCAAGCAGTCTTTAGAGTAGAAGTATTATTCCGAAGAAGGATTATCCCTGAATTATGATAGAAAGCTTGTTTACATTGTTCAGTGCAAACTCATCCTTTTGTGTTAAAGAATCAACTACTTGTTTGTTGAACATCAAATTTTTTTGTTGGAGTTGCATTATTTCGATTCAAAATTCACCTCTGGTTGAAATTGTAACTACTTTGTTAAAAATCAATATTTCTTTTTTGGTGAAAATTCAAGTATTTAGTTGAACGTTGATCTTTTATTTTGGGAATTAAACTATTTCTTTGAGAATGAACTTCGTGGAAAATTTGCCTTTTCTGTAGAAAATTAATCTTTATGGTTAAAAATTCATCTTTTTGTTTAAAATACATCTATTCATTTGAACATTCATCATTATACCTGAAAATTTATCACTTTGGTTGAAAATCAATTACTTAAACTGGAAGTTCAACTGTTTCATTTTTAGTAAAAATTGATTTTTTCTAGTTCAAAATTCGACATTTTGGTGTAAATTCGTCTTTTTAAATTAAAAATTTAATTATCTCGTTGAAACTTTATATATTTTGTTGAAAAATCGATTTTTTGTAGAAAATGATCTTTTTCTTCGGCAGTTAATATTCTTCTTGAAAAATTTTTCTTTACGATTAACAATTCAAGTTATACAGTCAAATATTTTTCATTTTAGTCAAAGATTCATCTCGTTGAAAACTCTTATGTTCGGTTTAAAATTAATTTTTCTAGCCAAAAATTTTACTATTCTATTTTTGTTTGAAAATTTCTATTTGTATGGTTCGAATTTCAACTATTCTGTTGAAAAAATGTATTTTTGGTTGAAAATTAATTTTTCGTCAAAAATTGAACTATTCTAGTTAAATGTTCATCATCTTAGGTAAACATTCGTCTTTCTGGTTTAAAGTTCAACTACTTCAGTTAACAATTAACAATTTCATTTCATTCTTCGTCATTTTGTGCATAAATGTAATAATTTGTTTGACAGATTTTTTTGTTTGTTGAAAGACAGTTTTTTTTGGTACAAGTAATTTTTTAACTGAAAATCTAACTTACTTCAATTGAGAATTCCATAGTTCCTTTCAAAAAACTATTTGTTTAGTTAAACAATAATTTTTTTTTCAGTTTTAAATTTGAGTATTCAAATTTTCATTCAATAATCTTTTTCAGTAGAAGTTGATTCATCTGTTTGAAAACTCAACTCCTCCAGTTAAAGATTATTTTTTGACTTTGAAATTCGACTATTTTGTTAAAACATTATATTTTTTCTTAGAAAATGATTCTTTCCATTTAGAAATCAATCTTCTTGTTTGAATATTCACCTTCATGGTTGGAAATTGAAGTTCTCCAGTTAGATATTGAACTTTTTAGTTGTAAATTCATCGTTATGTTTTGAAATTTATCTGTTCTGGTTGAAAATTCATTACATTGTTTGAAGAAGAACTATTTTGTTGGAAATCATTTTTTTTTTGTTATCTTCATTTTTTTTCAATTGTAAGTTTAACTGTTTCAATTTTTGTAAGAAAATGATATTTTTTGTTGAAAATTAGATTATTCTTTTCAAAATTGATTTATTTTGCAATGTTTGATCCTTCGTCTTGAAGGATGTTTAGAATGAACGTCATGAATAAAAATAAATGTATGCGTTACTCCTAGTTGACCGGGAAAATTGAAAAACATGACCGGTAATTTGAAATCGTCCGCCGAATCGCCACCCTGCTTACTCTTTAATAAAATATAATACTATTATAGGTCAATCGATTCGTTCTGAACAGGTATCGAATCAAGGAATCTTTTGCATTCTTGCATCAAATTTGGATTATATCAATAAATAAAAAAAAGACAAATATTAGAAAATGATTGAAATTTTAACGTTTTTCAAATACTATAATTTACCATAACTTCTCAACTCCTCAATGAAATTTTATAATATAGGAGGTCAATTTATACGTCTCGAGCTAAAGAGTCTTTAATATATTTGCCTCAACTGTTAATGAAGAATATTTTACTACGAAAAACCCATTTTTAACAGATCAAAAAAAAGCTTCAAAAGAACTAATAAATAATTTCAGAAATCCTGTGGGCAGTTTTGAGATATTAGTGGTCGAAAAAATCTGACCAATTTTTATCAACTTTTATCATTCGAAAAATAATTGTTCGATGTTTTCTCTTTCAGTGAGAAAGTATAATTTTCGGAAAAATGGGATTTTTTTTCCTAAGATTTGTCGAAACTATTTTTTGTACCATTATCTCTTGCGTGGTAATCGTAACAACATGCTAACAGCACGGAGTATTTCCGAACGGTTACCCATCCAAGTACCAACCACGCCGAACGCTGCTTAACTTCAGTGATCGGTCGGGAACTGGTTCAATTTTTTAAATAAAAAACATTTATCCCATATTTTCATATTTTGTTCGATAAAAAATCTCTGAAGTTTCCAAAAAACGTTTTAGAATGAAATATTCTTTTTTCTGATGGATTGTGAAACTCCTTGAATAATTTCCGAATTATCCTTATATCATTTTATTTATTTTTCAACTTTTTTTGTCCATGAAATCTACAGAACTGAAGAATTTTTCATGCAGTTTTTGATAAGAAATTTAGGAATAGCTTAAAAAAAATAATGTTTATGGAATTTGTAATCAATAAATAAATAATAATAAGACACATTCTGTTTATCTTTGGTTAGACATTTATTCAAAATTCGGTCCTTATACACTGAATTCAGAATTACTTAATCAAAACTTATAATTAACTTACTAGTAGACTAGAATATTCATGAACGTTGTTTCGAGTTTGACGGGCTCAGAAATTGCATTTTGTATTCATTGCACGTTATACATTCGCCCTGAGTATATTATATTAAATATTTCAATCTCAGTAAAAAAATCGAATCTGACGCCATGTTCTTAGTTCAAGTGACACGAATGCCTTCCATAAATCAGATTTCGTTCTATAAATACATGTAACTATACGTTTAAATCAATTAATTGATCCTTGGCCCTTTCAGGTTATGTAACTACATCATGAGTATTTTGCTGGCAAGATTGAGCTAGCTCAAATAGAATACTAAAAATTATATTTCTATACAAAAATAAGATGTGCAAATTGACGCAGAAATAACACAAATCCGAAGTCTGTTCAAAAACCTTCCATTGAGCACAGGCGCGTAGCCAGAAAAATTTTTCGGGGGGGAGGGGCACCAATGTGTCATGTTTTCGTTGACAAAGTTCGTAATGGGTCTATATATAGCCATGAAAAATTTCTGACATTTCAGGGGGTGTTTGAACCCCCCCCCCCTGGATACGCGCCTGATTGAGCAAGTTATGATACTTTTCTTATGGCACGTTTAAAACTGTATAAAAAAATTTTTTTAAGAGTTAAAAATCATTCTTTCAGTAACTAAAATATTTTTTAGTGGACGAACGCAAATGATCGTTATTATTAAAATTAGAGTAAAGAAAATTGCCAAACAAATTTACTTGCAAACATTTTCTAATTGTCTGAATTGACTAGTTTTACACATTTTGGCATTTCTTATATCTGCACTTTGCGTCAAAAAAATAATACTTTATTATCTCAATTGAGAGAAACGTTTCTTCAAAAAAAAAAAAAAATAATAATAACTGAAGAAACCTACATTTATGAGTATTCAATTAACTATCTTCAGCTACTAATGAGAAATTGATTAATAAAAAATATTGTTCTACCCCTTATACCATTTAAAACCTACTTCTAATAGAACTATTCTCATAGAGAGCTTTATAAATTCTTTTATACCACTCTAACCTCAAAATCTTGACTTTGACATGATTTTTTCGGCTATCGTGGTATACAGTACATTTCAAATTTTTTACAGTCATACTTTCCGAACATCTAATAAAGTAGTAGAATTGTAAAAAGAGGTCGCAACCTTTTTTGAAGGTTATTTCTACCCTTTGTTTTTTGATAGAGCTCCATGTTAGGCACTGGCAATATTATAGTAATATCAGTTAGTCACATTAAACTTATAGAATAATAATGATTATGATTATTGATCGTCAGCAGTTGCTCGAGTACACAAGATCGCTGCCTCGGAACATCGCCTCGATCATCGACTTCCGGTTGAACTTCCCTCCTCTCGACTTCATAATAGCAAGGAAGTGCTGATATCTGTTCCAGGCGGTCACGGAGGCAGCTTCGTTTTTCGGTCCACCGCTTTCACTCTTGAACTTATCGTCTACTTCCGGCCACTGATATGTTGCTGCTGGAGTTTGACAATCACTCTCTGTGTCCGGAATCATCTGCAATGCAAGATAACAATTATTTAATGCATAAATGTACTCACAAAAACATTAAAAATGTTAAAAAAGAGCTAATTCATCGTTTTTTATCTTAAATGAAAAAATTCTGACCGTAAATGTAGTGAGAATCCCGTAATATTTTCTATGCCAAATCCACCTTGTTAATATGTCCACATAATGAGTTTTATTATAAGATATGTGCTGATGTAAAAAAAAAATTCGAGAACAAAAACTGTAAAATCCAAGCGAACAAGCTCTTAAAACAATTTTTATCATTTTTTATTGATACATATTATTGTAATTGATTATAT
>WSXT02090480.1:0-11733 GCA_011762715.2 Neuroterus valhalla
CTTTGATATTTTTTATAGTCTAAGTTACAATAATGGAAATCGAATAATAGCAGGGTTGAATCGATTGTTATTAAGGGAGCGCGCCTTGGCGCGCACAAGATTTCTAGTGTTACTCAAAATGCTACCCATAAATGCAACGATGACCGAACTACCCAACACAACCTAGTGTACCGTTCTATATTAATAGGGGCCGTACTTAAATTACGTAAGACGTTTTTCATCCATTTTAGACCCCCTCCCCCCTATGTGAGATTCCGTAAGATTCGGTCAACCTTCCCCCTCCCCCCGAAATCTTACGTAAGATCAAAAACTTTGTAAATTACCGTACCCTTTTCCGGATAATAGGGAAAAACTGATTTGTAAATCAAACGATTGTAATAATTTATTAGTTACAATACTTTATCACATCTTCTCTAATATTTTGCAGTTTGCAATAAATCTTTGGGTAGTATTATAATTTAGAGGAACCTCTCCTTACGATAATCTATCAATAGGAACTAGTTTAATCCCCTAAACGTCTTACGTAATTTAAGTACGGCCCCATAGTAAAATGAATCATCTTTCTCTGCTACACAGAATGTATAAATTTATCAATGAAATATTCAAATTAGACAAAAATCAAAATCCTAATATTTTCTTCGCTCCACTGTCTAATTTTGTGAAGGCATCGAATGATTATATCTCCCACTCTGAATCTTGAAAATCCATGAATTATTGAAAAGTTTTGATTAAAACTTTTTAAGGTACTATGGCCTGACGTATACATGTTCGCATGACGATTACTTATAGGTAATTTTGTAGTATTGTAACTAGTCTTTTTGACTGTTGGACTAATGTAATTGGATGAATCTAAAACAATTTCAGATTCTATCCAAAGTTCATCAAGTTTATGTTATCTGATCCGGAAAATATAGGCGGAAAGTTTCCGGGGGTAGGATGAATCGTTAAAACGATTATTTAAAATCGTCGGCATGCCTGATCCGCCACTTCGCCACATTTGTTTGATTTTTTTTTCAATTTATTTATCGGTCCAGTCGTTTGGAACGCACGCTTGCATCTAACGAGTGATAGAATCGCAACTACTGCTATCGCCACAACTCTCTCGGAGTCAGATTTATGTTCGTTTGCTCCCGCAAAAAAGCGACCTTGGTCACGTACGACAGCTATTTGGAAAAATATTTGACATGAGATGAAATCACCCATTATTCTCTGATAATCTTTCACAAATTCTCGTCTTTGGAAAATTGCTTTAATTTTTAGGGAACAAAGTTCTCATGATTCATATATCTTCTGCTTTTCAAGGAGCAAGGGCGAAATCACTTGGATTTCAGGTTGCAAACATTGAAAGATTGCATTTTTTCTATTTTTCTATTTATTGATTTGATCATATGATAGTCATTTTGGTAAATGTTTCACCCAAGGTACTAAGTAGACTAATTACTCCATGCCTTTTACAGTCGCCTCCATCACCCTCTCCCTCGTCGATTGGAAATAATAGTCGCCTTCCTTCAATCATTTGGAACTTCAACGTTTACAGCACACATGTTCATGAATTCACCCAGCCATACAAACAACTATCCGCCATCGCTCTCAATTCTTTCATCGGTAATACTATCTAAACCAGCTGCCCTATCATTCATCAGTTTCTTAATTTCGGAAGTAATGTCGTCGATAACAATTCTACTTCCACCATCCACGCGCAAGTTATCTAATACAGCATTTTCTGTATCATCGTTGTTATGCTCGGAGACCTGACCCTTATATAATTACTTGAAGAAAACACACTGTTCTTCACTTTACCCGAATCCTATACCATTCCTCATGTGTTTCTATGATTTTTTATTCAAAAATAGTAATAATTAGAGCAAAAAAATCACGAATTGTTTATGAACGTCTGTGATTGCTGAGAAGGAGGAGAAATTAATTATCATGGATTCTCGCCGAGCATAACCGTCCTCTAACAATTTTTCAACGTATGCATATGTTTGAAAAATGGTTTGACCTAATGGTTTCACATATGTAATCCCGATATAAACCGGAGCTAATCTCAGGGAACCACGCGCGGTTAACTCGCATGTTTGGTCCGGGTAATCCATGGAAACCATCTCTCTTCCACGCACGCTATGATATCACTTTCTATCTCTATGAGAGTCACCCCTTTGTGCTGAGCCCCACACCCCCATGAGAGCTTTCACGATGGTTCGAACTCTTCACCTCGATTTTTTCCTCTATTTATCCTCTCTTTTTTTCAAAGAGTAAGCTGCATGAGGCGAAAATCACCGACAACGTGTCTCGTCGCTTAGGGAATGTTTACCAAGTACCATCCCGAGAGCAGGGGAAACATTGACCACAGGCGTATGATTATGTATGGGGGTGAGAAACCACTTGTACGTTTATAGAAAAAAAGGGCCGCTCTCATTCTTTTACAAAGAAATAGGAATTGGAAAAGTCTATAGAATTTTAATTTTTTGGGTTTGAAACTAAACGATTCGAAAGAACGTATATAGCGCGCTTATTAGATGATTGAAAATAAAAAGGAATCCCCGGTAAGAGCCTAATGGGATTTCCCTGGACAGCCACTAATAATTGTGCTAACCAAACTGGTAAGGCCTGTAACAATTTGTCTACTACGGACACTAATATCAATAGGAAAAACATATTGAAGCCTCCAAAATGCCCTATCGAAATTTCTACACAGGGTCCTTGAATAATTTTTATTAATATTTTCACTCAAAAACAGAAGAGCCATTCAATTTTTAATTTTGTCTCGTAAATGTCGAGGTTTTTTCTTCTTTTCAGAAGGGCATAAAATTAAAGAAAGAAAAGTTGGAATAAAAGATAAGAAGGATTATAGCGAGTTAGTATTTAGTCTCTTCAGTAGTCCGCGAGATTCGTTCTAATGGCCGCAAGTTAGTAACAAACTATTCGCGTTTCTGCGTACTGCCAGTAAAGTACGTGCGATCATATAAATTTGGTTACCCCTTTACCCTTCTGCTTGTTCTTCCAAGTGGTGGCTGGCTGTTTCTTAACACAAAAACTCAGCTTCTAAATCTCTGCCTAAACTTTGCCACTTTCGAGGAAAAAATATGTTTATTAATCGCGCGTGGTGCCTCGCTCTGGAACCACCTCTGACTTTCAAAGCGTGTTGCACTCCCTCCTTAGACTTAGTAAGTGTGATATCCTTCAACTTTTGTTTTATTTATGATTTTGAGTTTAAAAAAATGGTAAAAAAATTTCGATGAAAATTCTTCGATTGAGGAGATCCTATACCTATAGTTAAGGAGATGTTTGAAAAGTACGTCTCCCTATTTTTAATACTTTTTGTATCCCTCCCATTCTTCATCACAGATCATCACAAAAACATACACGCCTTACATAAAATACAGAATATGTGCAAGCATAATATTTAATGCTATTCGCTATGTGCAGACGCAGGGGTGTCTTAAAGCTTTACGGGGCCCGGGATTAAAATAAATATGGGGCCCACCTAAGGGCAGCAAAATGTTTAATCTTTCCATATTACTTTCGAACATCAGTTTTGCCTAATGCAACATGCATGTGCAAAATTGAATTATGTGTACACAAATACGCAATGATATATTTTTTTTTATTCGAAGAGTTCGTGGGGCCCTCCAAATGTTGGGGCCCAGGGCTATAGCCCCTTCTAGCCCATGCGTTAATCCGCCCCTGTGCAGACGGTTGGAAGGGAGGGCTGGCACTGCCATCGAATTTTACACGTATTCTTATGGCAGCGTCCCGCGAAAGTGACCGTGGCCGCCACGTTACTAACTTTTGCTCCATAAGATTTAACATGAGAGCGTCCCCCGAAGTGAGGGCGCCAGTAGTCTTGCACAGTGCCAATACAAGAATGGTTTTCTCGCGTTGGCTGCGTGTTTCCAAACAGTTAAGTAGCTATTGGTTGGTGATGGGGTACTTCACCGACCTGGGCCGACAAAATGTATTTCGATCAAGCATGCGCATTTGGTTCTTTGCCTCACGCGCACTGTTATTACGACTGTTATGCGCGGTACTTGTCCCTTTGAACTAACCTCAAACATGGGATGTAAGTAAACGAGAAAGCTCGAAAACCCTACTCTTCTGACATAAAATACCGTGTACCATAGAACAATATACTATTAAAAGACTTTACAGTTCAAATTAATCTCAAAAGAGGGAGAAAGATTATTATTTTTCGATAGGATTAATGAAGTACATAGACGAGGGTGGTTAATTCTTGACAGCCGACAGTCGCAACTATTCTTATTATTAATTCGTCGAAAATTAATCTCGGGTCTTTTTGCCCGGTGTTTTATCACAAGCCACGGACTAAGTCAAGTGCCTGATGAAGTCAAGATGTTGAAAAACAAAAGATTTAAAAACAAAGATGGAAATTTGTCGCGAATATATTTTTGCAGGCACAATATTTAGTTATTGGTGTGATATAGAGTTCGTCTCGTAATTATGTTGACACTACACAGCAGCAGAGTTTGTTGAAGGCAACTTAGGTCACCTCTGGATGCTTTTTTAGAGCTACCAACCGATTATTATTATCATTATTATCATTGTAGCTCGAATGATTTTCTCATTTCTATTGAAATTTATTAAATCATGAAGTAGCATTAACATTGGTTCGCGGAAACCTTTTTTTCACATGAAACATTTTGAAATTGATGCACTTGGACTCGTCCTTTGAATTCAAAAAATGGTACGAGACAAGTTAATAAAATGTGAAGGAGGCGTTAAATTAGGGAGTTTATATTGTTTTTATTGAATAAGAGTTTTCGCCACGTTTCTGTAATTTGAAAAAATTTTCACACAACATTTTCGGAAAATGTTTACTTTCGAGAAAATTTGTATGCTATGCCGCAACTATCCCAAAAACTCCTTTGATTCTCATATATGCAATCAAATCAAACTTCGTCGAGTTTAATTTTATTAGGCTCAAGTTTTACATTTTCGGATGCATTTTCTTCCTCGTGTATCAAAACCTTATTCTTCGCTTGGGAGTAATATTTGTATTTTCCTAAAATTTCCTGGTAAACATTTGAAGCTACCATTTTTTCTCTTCGATTTTGATTGACGGATGTTTCCCACTTTTGGTTCTTTATAAAATTATTCCATCCATGCCTCTTTATTTTCTACTTGGCGTGCCGCTTATAAATGTAGTGATGTTTGAATTTATATTTAAGAATACTTCTTATTTCCAAATTTCATTTACAATGTTCCGAAACCGAAAATTCTACTTTTAAACACATCTGCTAAAGGCCTTTTGAGGAAGCTTTGTCTTCGAACATAAATTTACAATCATATTGTCCTATTTAAAAGAAAAAATTCGTTTTGAAAATGTATTGTCCTTTTCTCAATAACTTTTACTTGATCACGTTTTCTTTTGAGCCCTTTATTGCGGTACTGCCGTAAACTGGCCGTAAACTTCATTTTTAAGTTCGAATTATTTTTGTCCAATAGAAATTCTAATCCCTTCCAAATACATTTTGTAATTGCATTTTGCATCTCCGTTGTTACTTCAAATTCTCCGAGGAGAACAGTTATCTGTTCACCAATACTGTGAAAACTTCTCTGAATAAATCCAATTATATCAAATATCGTGTTTTATTCTGAATGCGTCAAAACTAGGAGTAATATTAACAAATAGTATTACTTCGACAAGTATTAGAAAAATTTCATATATTTGTTAGATTTTCCTCTACTAGAGACTTTCTTTTCTGTGGAATAACTGATAAATTACACCGGAACACAAAAAAAAACAAGTTCTCTGTAAACCGGATGAGACCTATCTAGGGGTATGTTTTTCGACCCGCTGAATCCGAATTTCAAGTCAGTTTAGGCCGTACAACCACCAATTTCGAAACAGTTGCAAAAAACCGTGAGAAATAGCGAAAATTGGATGTTTAAGTAATAAAAATAATTTTTGGATGTGGGACAAGCATAATTTTTATGTATTTTGAACCGTTGAATTCTAATTTCAAGTGCACTCAGATCATTAGCCGTTTCGAACCTAAGAAAAGTGTGAGAAACACACGCGAATTGTAAAAAACCCATGAAAATTGTCAAAATCGCAAAACATTGGGATTACCTTGAAAAAAAAAGTTTTTCATCATACCTCAATCGAAAAGTTGCTTTTCGACCCGCTGTAGCGGGTGGAAAATCGACTTCTCGATTATCGATATAATGAAAAATCGTATGCGCAACTCGGGGCGAAGCAACAATTTTACTCGTGTGTATCTATCTGCCCTCGCTTCGCTCGGGCAGCTAACTCACACTCGTGAAATCGTTGCTTTTCGCCCCTTGTTGCGCAATATACTATTGTAGACTCGGATCGAAGAAGATTTTCATGTAATTTAATCTGCTTAATCCGAATAAACCGATAAAATAGCAAAAAAGCACAAAGAGCACTTGAAATTAGTATTTGACGGTTCAAAATACATGAAAATTATGCTTGCCCTAGACCTCCAAATAATTTTGATTACCAAAACATCCAATTTTCACTATTCCGCACGGTTTTTTGCAATTTATTCGAAATTGGAGGGTGTACGGCCTAAACTGACTTGAAATTCGGATTCAGCGGGTCAAAGAACATGCCCGCAGATAGGTCTCGTCCGGTGTACAGAGAACTTGTTTTTTTGTGTGCCGGTGTTATTCAATAAACAAAATTATTGAAGAGAAGTTCAAAAATAATAATAAATCATTCAAAAAATATACGATTATGATGATAGGCAATATTATTGATGTTCAACATTATGTGTCACCAGTTTCATTTTCAAAATCCCGGGCGTCTATGACCAAGGACTTTTACATTTATAAGGATTAAGGTTCAAGCCCGGACGCTCCAAGTTCTTAGGAGTTTGGATACGGACCCAGATTTTTAAATTTTTCAAAGCTTTAGGTCCTGACCAAGACCTTTTACATTTACAAGGATTGAGATTTGAACCCGGACCATCTAAGTTCCTGTGCGTTCAAAGACGGGCCAAGACCTCCACATTCCTGGCCGAGACTTTTACACTTTTGAGGGTTTGGGCCTGAACGCGGACCTTTTGAGTTATAGGGATTTCGAGTACGAACCGATGAATTCAAATTTCTCAAGGGTCAAGGTCCGGACCCAGACTGTTCTTTTTAAAGGGTTTCAAAGTCCACGCCCAGATGCTTAAAGTACTCAGATGTACGGGTACGGACCCAGACCATATTATTTCTTAAGGGTCCGGGTCCAGAATAGAACATCCTACATTTCTACGAGTTCAGGTCTAAGCCCAGACCATCTATATTCATCTATATTCAAAACCTTCCATATTCACACAGCTTAGGTTCTAAACCGGGATGATCTAAGTTCTTAGCGCTGCAGGTACGGATCAGGAGCTTTCCATTTCATACAGGTTAAGTTCCGAACCCGGATCATCTAGGTCCTGATCGAGTCCCTAAACATTTTTGAGGGCTTGGGTCCAAACACAGACCCTTTGAGTTCTCTGGAGTTCGGGTACGGACCCGACCTTCTTATTTATAAAGGGTCCAGATCCAGACCAAGAACCTTCAAATCCCTAAGAGTTCGTGCTGAACCCAGAACCTTGAAGTGCTTGGAGATTGAGATACCAACTCGAACCTTACCATTTCTCAAAATTCCAGGTGCAGACCTGAACCCTCCAAGATCATAGGGATTCGGGTATAGATCAGGACCTTCCGATTCCTCAAGGGCCAGGTCTGGACCCCCAACAATTTCAATCTACAAGGGTTTAGATCAAAACCTGGATCCTTTAAGTTCTCAAGGGTCCGGATACGGATTCGGACGCTACAAAACCCAAAAAACAGTCTGGATCCGATTCCGTACTTCGCTAGCCTATGCAGGTCCTTTGAACCTTCGAAATTTTAAGGTTCAGATCTCTTATAAATTTTTTTAAGAATGTGGTTGTGCAGAAAATGATAATCAGATCAGTATCCCATTTGATTGTAGAATCAGTCTCCACAAGGACGGTGCTCACGATCGCATTTATCTCTAATAAGGCTTTTAATTGCGTGACGTAATGATCATCCGAAAGATTAGATCCTTGGAGACAGTGGGTGCAAAATGGGGGGTGTAGGATAAGAAAGCAGTGGGTGGCTAAAGTGGCGAGATAGCAGTCGGTGGCATGTGTTGTTGATGAGGCGGTTAGTATTCAGCGGTGCGTTCTGCCCCGGAACTTTTGAAAACGAACCGAGTAAAGTCACCTTAATTCCATAAGAGGGAGAACACTAAGGGGTTCGAGCGTCATCGTAACACCCACTTAATTACCAGATATAAGGAGTCGTTGAGAAAGAGGAGGATAGAGAAAGTCAGAGGAAGAGAGTCGAGAGGTTCGCGCCAATTGTGCTTTTCTTATCTTCAAATCGCGCACGCGACTCGCTCGTTACATATAAATATAGTCTTTAAGAGGATTCTTATGCGGTCTGGTTTCCGAAATCCTTGTTAGCAAATCCGAAACTTAGGACCGTGTGGTGTTGGGAATCCTCAAATGTATAAAATTATTTTATTAGGTTCATTCGGAGAATGGAAGAGGGTTCAAGATGTTGTTGAAGTTCGCAACGTTCATAAACGATCATATAAAATATTCTCTTATAATACGGGCAACGAAAATTCGACTTTTGCCGCCTCTTGAGTGATGCGAATATGGCGGATTACTGCCGAGAATAGAAATCAGCGAATAGAAATCTGCTGGAGCAGCGAAAGTAAATCAGCTGTGCAGGCAGCAGAAATTTGAGAAAATTTCTGTATTGGAATCACTGAGTCGCGCGCGTAATATGCGTCGATAATACCAACCCATTTATGTAATTTTATATGTATGTGATTGTCACATGTTGTCAAGCATAACCTTCAAACTCTAATTTTTCTTATTTCGCTATCCCTCGTCGGAAGCTAAGTTTTCGATGCACTTTTTATGAAGAATATCGTACATGGCGAGTAGCGAATGGCGGAGATCACTGACTCGTGTGGTGCTGCCTTCGCTTCGCTCAGGCCAGCAAACTCCACACTCGTCAGTAATCTCAGCCATTCGCCACTCGCCAGGTCATATGCTATCTATTTTATTACGGGAATAAATATTTTAGTTTCACGACTTGAGATACAAGTGATTCAAAATTTGAGAACCAAGCGTTTAAAGGAAAATTATAAGTTTCTTCACTTCAATTACATTTTTCATGCAGTAAATTATGAATAACAATCATGATAAGTTCGAGGTTCGCTGTTTTAAACATAAAGTTGGTTCGCAGGGATACCTTTATTCTTTTATTCCGGGTTTTTAAAATAGATCGTTCCATTTATTTGACGATCAGAAACACGTAAGATTTTCAAATTGTTGAATTCGAATACTTTGAAGATTGAAAGTGTTTCAACTCGAACAATTTTGGATTCAAAGTTCTCAAAATAATACTAACAGTTATGTTGATTCTCGATTCTTGTTTCCTTAAATTTAATCATTTCGAATCCTTAAATTGGGGATGGATTAATTTTGAATTGAGAGCCTTTTTAATTCAATAATTCAAACCGATTTCGATTTGGAAAATGTCAAAAATGAAAATCAGATCATTCATTCGAAAGTTTAAAAAGATTATTATTTAAAATTGATTATTTAATAAACAAGAGCGTTCAGGATTGGACAATTATCAATGAAGAGCCATTAAAATTGGAATCATTCCTAATTCATGAAACAGTTAAAATGAAACATTTTCAATTCAAAGCTTCGAAATGGAAACTCCCAAAATCCAATTATTGAACATTGACATCTGAAGATTAAGACAACTCTAACTTTGAAGGACTTTAAATGGAATAAATCCTAATTACAAATCACTCAGAGCTTCGTTATAATTTTAGAATCAAATATTTAGAATGGGACAATTTTGAATGAAACGTAATACAAATTTCATAAATTCCAGATGAAAGCATGACAAAGTGAACAATTTCGAATTAAGAGCTCTTACAATTCATGGAATGCTTGGAATCAGTCGGTTTCAAATTCAAAGTACAAAAAAGGAAAATAAACCATGAAACTTTTCCAATTTGGGATGCACTCATTTTGAATTAGAAACTGTCAAAATTAAAAAATTTCGAATTAACTTTGGAATTACTTATAACATTTTACAAACATTCTTATTTAAGAACGTTTGGATTTGAATAATGCTAAATTTAGAGCTTGAAATGCATACATAAAATGATAAATTGAATAATTTCAAGTTAAGGATTTCCGAAATAGAATTATTTCATATCAAAATGGGAAAAATCACACCAATTCGAATTCTAAGGATTCAAAGTAAATATTTCTCACTTAAGAAATTTTCAAAGCCTTATAATTTTAGATTTGAGTTTTCAAAACTTTATCAAAAATTAAAAATATAAAAATCCACTGTTGAAATGGAATATTTTTCAATCCAAAGTTGGAAAATAGGACACTAAACAATCGAACTCTCCTAACTTGGAATTCAATCATATGGGGAAGAATCTGTCAAAATTTAAAATTTTCTAACTAGCTCTGAAATTATAACATTGAAAATAATTTAATGATTTGATATTGAAATGGGGGAAATAGGACCACTAAAAATATCGAAGGATACAAAACGCATAATCAACTCAAAATTTTTCGAAACCAAATTTTATAAAAGAGACAATTTCAAACAATTCAAATTTGAAATTGAAATTGAAGAAACACGAACTGAAATTTATCGAAGATAAATACTTTCTAATTTACTTTCTCAGTTTAAAAATTCATGTTTTTTATTCTAAATTGAATAATTTCATATTGATATTCAAGAAATAGAAAAATTTCAAGTGTTTCAAGTGGAATTGTTCTGAATTCAAAAACGTTCAATGTTTGATAATTTTGAATTCAAATATTCAAGGAGGGTTGAATCTAAAAAGAAAGTAATTGACATTTCATCATTTCAGAATAATCGTTCAAATTATGAAAATTAAAAAATTTTAAATTCGGAAGAAAAAACCAAATGAGGGTGCTGGGGGAACAGGGAAACGTTGGTAGATATTCGTTGTTTTTTCTTTTATTCTTCCTCTTTTTTTCTTCGCGTTTTTTTTATTAATAGGTATAATCAAAAGTTTTTGTCCGAATTTAATCGTTAAATTCTTGCTTTCCCGTTCGAATTATTTAAATTTGAAATGGGATAAGTATTTGAATTAATGATTCCAAAAATAAAAAATTTCCAAATCGACTTTAGAATTATAAAATGTTGAATGATTTCAATTTGAAAAGCCTAAAATTGGATAGTTTATTTAGACTAAAATTAACCTTGGTTTATATTGATATACTATTTATTGGCAGTTTTCCGATAGTGATATTGGGATGATGATTTTTTTGTTATTGTCAAAAATAAAATACAAGTGATATGCGAAATAAAATACAAGGAATAGGCCTTTAAAGACGGCCTCTAAATAGGACTTTAAACAAGGCCTCTTAATTAGGGATGGCCAAGTCGATTCCGATTCCTTCGAAGAATCGATTCCTTGGTGTCGATTCCTCGATTTTTTGGAATTGATTCTTCAGTCTCAGGAATCGATTCCTGGAATCGATTCTTCGTCGGAATCGACATCGATTCTGATAACACAGCTGAGGGAAAATGAATTTCCACTTTCCGAAAGTTCAAAAATAAATATAAACAAATATGATCCAACGGCAAACTTCTCTCAAAATTTGATTGAATCAACGCGTCCTAATGGTAGGATGCCAACGCGCGCGACACAACTTG
>WSXT02090491.1:0-11732 GCA_011762715.2 Neuroterus valhalla
CAGGCGCGCTCAAACTTGCGAGCGAAGCGAGCCGCGCGCTATGAGAATGTGCCCGCGCAGCGGGCAGATTTTTTTTTATTCTGTTCTGCCAAACTTCTTTTTGGTATTAACATCGAGTTCATCTGTTTATGTTTTAGGGAAACATTCCTATGATCAGTATTCCAATTTTCAATTACATTTTATTTCTGCTTCAATTGGCATTTCTGGATTCTGAATTAGATCTACGGGGTCCTGAATCTACAATTTATTTTTTAGAAGTTATCGTAAGTATTATTATTATTATAAGTATATTATGTGGGTAGGGTATATGAATGTTTTTGATTAATCAAAAAATTTTGATTAAAAATAAATCAGCAATTGATCCAAGAAGGATAGCAGATGAAACTACAAGAAGAGATGAAGATAGAAAAGATCCTTTTCGAAATCACTCCCTTTTTCATCGAGCATTCTCGACAGTGGGTCTGAGTGGAATAATTTACGCTTTTTATCATTCTAATCAAGAGAAAATTATTGGTTCGGTCCTGATGTTTTCACTGACACTTCTCGAATTCATGTGTGCAATCGAGGCTTGGGTAATTTCATCGAAAACAAAAATATAAATCGTTTCTTTTAGTATTTTGGACCTAATAATAATTGAACTATTTCAGAAAAGTAAACGAGAAACTGACCAGGATAGCAATATTGGAGAACGAAGTTCTGTTAGAATTTTTGCTGAGGCTCTGGACGGCTTTCTTGATTTGTATTGGATCGTTATCGGCGGATTTTATGGGTTCGTCTTCTATGCGTTTTTTCTTTTGCTCCTATCAATACTTCCGAAAATTTATTTTCCAGATGGATCAAAGGAAATTCATTTTGCTCCCTAGCTTTCTTACCATACACTATTTCCGTTCTAACTTTGTCTTCTGGAGAGTTCGATAAGAACCCAACTGCTCAAACTGGTTTCAATGATTATATGATCATCGCACATATTCTTCTGATGACGGAAGCGATTCGCCAATCACCTACCAGAATAGTACAGTAACTCGTGAATTAAAAGCCAAGTAGTAATTTATTAATAAGAAATTTGAACTCAAGATCTTGACTTTTAATTATTTCAAATTTAAAGATACAAGCAATTAGATTCTGTTAGTAAATGGAGAGGATTACTGAGTGTTTCAGAATAGGATTCTGGAATGAAAAAGAACCGATTGAAAGTTTGAGCAACTTGCGCACAAAATATTATTTGATGGAAATTACAGTTATCTACAATTATTCTACCATAGTTTATCTCTTCATACGTTAATGTGCTCGAGGCACACAATCATGCATGCACAGAATCTCACACAGACAAATCAATCATAAGTTAAATACATTTTCGGTATCACATACAACAGCAAGAATGACGAATAAGCGTAGTCGCGAGTGAGACGCGCCTGTACGTTTACACGGATACTTTCGCATTATGCACAATTCCTGACCACATATAACATTCTGTACAATGCGTGTATTAATATTATTTACATCTTCTAGTCATGTTTCGAAGCTTACATAAAAAACAAATCTATATCAACGAAGATTCAAAAGAATCAAGAAAACACAAGAATAATTTAAACTTATTCAAAAAGAATTAATAATTTGACTAAATTTGGACACATTTCTTTCTGAACTTTGAAAGAATCTCATTTTCTTAAAATTAAATAGATGAATTGAGTATTATTCTCAATAAATGTTTGAATCGAATCAGTCAACCGTGTTGGGAACTTGAAAGGATGAGGAGTATTTCAGCATATATCCCTAGTGAAAAATTCGACATCATACCAGACATCGTCTACGATGTCGTTTGCGGTGTCATTTAGGATTTGAGGATGTACACTAGTTACAGTCAATCTCAAAATTCGATAATCTTTATAATGATTTATAAAATTGACCAAAATATATCTATTATAAATGCTGCGTATTTAGATGGAGGCTTCTAAGTGTGCTTCAGAAAAAAAATTCATGTTGAAATTGTTTATTTTTCAGAAGTTATTTAGAATTTTAGTTTTTGCTCACTCGTTAGAGAAAAGTTACAATTCTTATCCAATCCTAATGGGCAAGGCCTCATTAAATTTTTTGAAGAAATTTGTTAATTAACAAGATTCAAATAAAATAAAAATTTAATTGCCTTTAAAAACTTTGATGAAATTAGGACGATATGACTATACGGGCTTTGTTTCTCTTTAAAGAAGAAGTTTGTAAAAATTAAATGCAAATGCCTGGATTTTTCAATGAATGCACTTCTCTTATACACATATATTATAAATGGTATATTTTTCTCACTCATTAATTTCAAACTACACTGCTATCTTTGGCATTTCACCCTTTGCTTTTGAAGAAATTCAAACGGACCTTGTAAATGACGCGCAGTCATGCCGTCCTAATTTTCTCCAAACTTGCATAGGCACTTGAATATTTATATTATTTTAATTTTGTTCTTAGAAGACGTTCTGTTATCGTAAATAACATCGTATACTATCCAAAATTACAATGACGGATGCGACATCGCATTTTACAAATTCATTCTTGTATAAAATTATGAAATAGGTGAAGCGTAAGTCTAGTGCAAGTTCAGGAAAGAAAAGACAGTGAAAAATGCAACGTTATACATTAAACCTCAGTCTCTGACTCAAAAAAAGGTTTCATTATGTCGGTCTTCATTTCCCGAAGGAGAAAATGATTTCAGCGACTTGGACTTGAGCCGGGCGTTCTCTTTCTTATGTAGGATTCTGATTTGGTAATTCGGTAAAAATAATTAAGTCTTCGGAAGACTTGGTAAATAAAATTCTAGGTTCCTACAAGTTGCTCGGCTCTCTCCAAGCAATTGGTCCAGCTAGGTTTTGAAGTCTGAGGCTGTTTCCCGGACTATCTTCGGCCTCATATGCAGAATTCACATGGCCACTGTGACCTTCGAAAACATCCTTGACCGAAATTTGGCTACTTCTTGTTGGACGGCCTTGGATTCCGAGGACGTTCCCTGGTGCCCCATAAATGTTATTTGCACCCAATGTTTGCATTTGAGATTTCCGTCTCATAGCCATGATGCTGTTTCGACGACCCTCGAATGCTTTAAATGCTTTTGTGGAACGTCTTGTTGACATATTCCGTGGCAAACCTGTTGGAGTGAAAATGGTCAGGTCAATTAACTGTCTATCTAATTAAAAAAAAATTATTTCATTTCTACTCACCATTGCCTTCTGTCATGCTGAAGAAACGTTGTCGGAAAGCAACATCGAGAGTGTTTATCGCCTGAGTTTTCCTGCGACTCTTTTCCAAATTTCGAATTGTCTTTCGCCTTCCAGGTCCACTTCCACTTCCTTCATCATAATCTCCCTCCATTCCATCCAATCTTTGCAGATCCCTCACAATTTCCACAGCATGTTTTGAAAGCAATGCTTCTTCCGAAAGGTCTTTGGGCTATTTTTCAGAATTGAATAACATAATATCAGAAGAATATTTTATTTTACTCTCTGAATCAGGTTTCTCATCCTTTTCCAAATTTTAGAAACTAATTTCGCCATTGAATGTTTTCTTCAATTTATATACAAAAAAATACCAAACACTACCTTCTTGCAACAGTAGAGGTTTAAAGTTGTGCTCGCTAAAATGTGGGCCAGTGTTCCAAATCGATGGAACAACATGGCAGTGAATTGGATGACCAAAATCAGGGCGAAGAAAAACACAAATACGAGTCCTATCGGTTCTAGCTGCAAATACTCCTTCGTGATGTGAATCTGAAAAATTTATATTCGTCTTTACTCTTTCGAATTTAAAAAAGTTTGTTCTCGAATTTACAATACAAATCAATTTTAATTCGACAGAGAAGAGCTTACGAGGCATGCTTTGGTTCAGTTCCGCTTGTAATGCTTTAGTAGTGGTTGAATTATAAGTAGAGAAATGTTTTCTAAAAATATACATTTTTCAACATCTTTATCGGTGAAGACATTACAAGTGGAAACTAGAACTTGGCATGTACATATATATTTATATATACACATAAAGATGAGTGTAATTATTATTATTTACAAACACATAAACATAGAAATATTTATATATCCATAAACAACCACCGCGTGTAGTTATTAAACATTTCCCAAGACCAGGGCCAGAGTCATACACATTAATTGTGCTGGTCATACCATCACAGGCAGTGCATTCTTAAGATTTATTATTTTAAGATATGTATTAGAATTTTTCTTTCATTTTCTTCAAGATCAAATAGTTGATTGCAATTTAAGTATTGATATACAAACACCAGCAAAGTATTTCCTGGTTGGGGTTCAAATTCAACAAATTTTTCAGAAAGAATTTTAGATTCGATAGTTTTGACTGCATGGACGCTGGGGGGGGGGCACCCAAGACCAGAAGAAAGGTAAATCATCCCTTGCCAGAGAAAGTGAAGGTTTGATTATTAATAAACGTCTGAAACCTCCTTTGGTTATTCACAAGACACAGTGATTTATTGATCAATCGGATCAGAGTGAGAAATTCCTATACCATTATATTATGCAAGGCCTGCCTCGCTTTTATGATCAAGTGGAACAATCGAAATTAACAGAAGTATTTCCGGAACCAGATACAACCAGACAAATCCCAGTACAATCAGAATCAAATGTTATTTTCCAAAGTGTAAGAGAGACGGTTACACCCTGTATTTTGGAAAGAAAATCAGAAAGACTAGAACCTTCAGGAAAGTTCGTTTCTAATTTATGTTTGGTGTTTTGGCCAGATGTAAAATTAGCAAAACTAGGACCTCCCATTTCTAAATCATTTTCTAAGTTGAAATTCAGACAGCAAATGAAGAATTCCACTTTAAGGTAAAACAAATGTAAAATATTTTCATTTGAAAACATCTAATTGTCATAATTTTCGAAGATGTAACATGTTTCTGCTGAAGCAAAAACTTGCATGGAGCCCGACGATGAGGGGCAGAAGGTCATTTCAAAAAAATTTCAATAGTAGATAAAAAGAACAGTAGGTCTGGTTATTCTTATCCGATTCCTTACGAAAAATGGTTTTGTTACCAGTTTGAGGTCTGATTACTCAAAACACTTCTTTTTAGAGCTTAATGATGCGGAAGTTAAAAAGAAAATTCAGGAAGACTCTCCTGACATTAGTGAAAAGTTAACACGTCTTCGATTGTTTCGACTTTCTGGTGAAAATTGGTGATTGTAATTGTTCAGAGACAGAAGGAAGAAAAGAGAAGAGTGAGAAAGTAGCAAGACACGCCGGCAAACTGTTAGTTCTTCAGTACGAAAAACTGAAAGTTGAGGCTTCTCAAAGCAAGGCCTCTACCTCCTTGGATTCTTCAGTAAAGGTGATGTTCGTCTTGACCCCGAATGGCCACACAATGTGCAGCTTATCTTTGTTCAGCTGCATTAAGAACACAATCAGTACGAACAGGGTATTGAACATTAAAAATGCGTAGACACTCTTGTTCCTCAATTCGATCAAATCATTGGCGATCCTAGCCTGTTGGGATTTCATAAAAAAGACAAAGCATTAGTAGAGTAATCTAAAGCCCCGCAGGTAACGACGTGCTAGCCTGTTCAGAATTGGCTGAAAGAAGGGCAGACTTATTTCAATAAAATGATTCAAAATCAAAAGATCTTTCAAAATGTATCAAAATCTTTGGAGAAGTTTCCCTTCTTTCTTTATGTCTATCTGAGCAGGAGAACTCGTGTTACCCACGGAGCGAATTTTACCTCTTCAGATGTCCCGTCATAAGTGATGTTGGTCTTGATACCGAAGGGCCATTTCACGTGCAACAAGTCTTTGTTTAATTGCATGAGAAATACGATCAGCACGAAGAGGGCGTTTATCATAAAGAATGCAAAGACGCTCTGGTCCCGCAAGTCCTTTAGATCTTTGGCGATTCGAGCCTGACGTGGATAGTTAGATTGTATATTAATTTTAAAACTCAAATAGAATTTGAAAAAAAATAATAAAGAAATAAATCGTGTAGCATTTCCTACATACAGCCAAAAAGCAAGTCTGCCGAAGAACAGGTTTTATAAATCAAGTTTACGGGAAACCTTTTGAAAAAGCAAGCTTGAGTAAAAGCTTTTGCGCAGAAATCTCTCCAGTTGGAATTTACTTAGCATTTTCAGATGGTCTTTCAATTTTAAAAATATCAAGACAATGAGAAAATAAATTTAATACAACTGAAGAATTTGTTTTACTTTAAACCTTTTACCTTCTCTGCCTTGTCTTCGTCGATGGGGTAAAGATACTTTTCTAAAAGATCTTTCCAGAAGTGTTCCTCCTGGAGATTGAGAACATCTACTTCACCATTTTTGAGACCATCGTCATCAAGCCAGAAGGGTCTGGAAAGGAAGTTTCCTTCACGATTTTCATCGGTTGTTTGACTAGCAATAGTTTCGGTGTCACTGTCACGACCATCGTCTTCTGCTGGATCTTCACCAATTGCCCCGAGGTGGTCTGCTGTTCGTGAACCTACTGAAGATGCTCGTTTTCTTCCTGATATATGAGCATGAGGATCCACAGCTCTGGAAAGGAAAATTGATCATGAAACAAAAATGGAGAAAACATTAAATCAGGAAACAAAAAACTATGCAACAACAATATTCATGATGTGATCTCGAGACTTACTTTTCAATAGTTTCAAGTCGTTTTCCTAATTGCTCAAGAGATTCAGCGATCGCCACAAGCTGTTGTTTCTCTGAAGAAGGTTTGCCGTGCGTGCAAAGCATGCACTTGAATAACCCAGCTAAGGAAATTTCTATCGAACCTTCATCATCGTCATTATTTCCAGCACCGTTTTGCAAAAAGCCCAACAAGGATTTCTGCTTCGCTTTTTTCTTGGCTTCCTCAGCTTCCTTCTTTTCTTGTTCGAGTTCCTATTAGAAACAAAATTCATTAAAATTCCCAGCGATTCTCAAACAAGACTTCATTTTAGCTTTGCTGTTAGTAAGAACTACACCGTAAATGGTATATTACCAGATCAGTCTTCTCTTCTCCTACTTCCCTTGTGTCCCAAGTAATATCATTGAGATTGTAGATGGAAAAAATAATTAGAAGTAGATACATGGAGGGAACGCATATGTAGTAAATTAACCCATAGATCATGCAGTTTACTTCTCGGGGATGGAGAAACCCTGACACCAGTATTCGAAGGAAAACCATTAGTAGAAAGAGAAGAGATGGTGTGAACAAACTATCTTCAACAATGGTAATCGCTATTCCTGTAATCACCGCAACCATTATCAATCCATAAATAATACTGATCACCTCTGCTGCAGTAATCTACCATAAGGAACAAGTTTTTTAAATAAAAAAAACGGTGCTAGAAGCAAAACAATAGTTGACGAAACAATCTCCACCACCAAAGCTTTTATAACTTCCACTAGGTGATGTCTGTTCTCATTGAGTGATGTTAGTTGTTTATCTTAGCCATCTTTTTTTCCAAACACACAATGGGACATCCCAGACGAACCTTTTTGGTTTTCTTCACTTGAACTTCACGTGTACCCCAGGAGACGACGTTTAGATTAATGATGGAGTAAAGGATCAATAGAAGGTACATAGAGGGAATCGAAAGGAGGTATATAAGACCCGGAACGATGCACCAAAACTCCTGGGGATGAAGACAAGCTGCTATGAAGAACGAAGTCGAGAGGGATGTCAAGAAAATAGCGGACGGAGAACCCATTCCGTCCTCGCCAAGCTGGAGGGCTGTTCCCACTATCACAGCCATCATGATCATCGCGTAAGCCGTTGATAATATTTGCGCACATAACAGCTGAAAGGACGGACAAGGACGTAACACATTTTTCAAAGGAACACAAGAGCCAAATCAAATTTGAAAGATGAACAGTAGTAGCAGATTTCAAATACGAAAAATGGTGATATTTATGTGTTGGTGAACAAAAAATGATGTCCAATTTGGCGAAAAAAAATACTGTTAATATGCATGGTCAGTGAGGCTTACCTGAACATCAGCCTTACACGTGAAACAAATAATCATGAATAAAAGAATCGGAATGATATTGTAGTAAAAACTGGTCCAGTTGTCAATCTTAAAAGCAGCGACGAAAGCTCCTACCAACATAAGGAATATAGTTCCTGGTCCAAGAATAGTACCACCTGAAAATTTCATTTAAATAGTATTTTATTCTCGTGTTAAGGAACCATGCTTGGACTTTGAGATTGTGCCGTACCCATCAGAAGAATCTGGTAAGATATGTAAGGTAGAGAGATGTTATCATTTATTTTGATTGTACGCTTCGCATCCATAAGCAAGTCCATAATGTTGGCTATAGTTGAAGGCACCCACCGACGACGTTGGTTGTAAAATTCGTTAAAACCTTCCGGAGCATGAGTATAGGCATCACTTGCGGCTGAATACTCGACCTTGAATGACAATTCTTTATTTAGTCTGATGAATAAACTAAAACTAGAGGAAAATCTTGACAACAATTGTAAACAGATTACTTACTCGATAGCCTCTTTGCAACAGTAAAGTACAAAGCCATCTATCTTCGCCCTGATCGTATTGCACATAATGTCTCGCTTCGTCAGATCTGGTTGTATATTTCTTCATCACATTGTCGTCCATCAAAGCCTTCCCTCTGAAGAGGGAAAAACATCCAGGGCTACAAAGGACGCATCCAATCATATGTTCCGTAGCCTTTTGAAGCCAATGACCAATCGCATATTCGAACATTTGGTACCAAACCATCGGACCTGCAAGAAAGTATTAGATTAGGAAATATTACTTGAACAATGCTTGTTTAATTGGATCTCCTCTTTAATATTTCCTTATCTGATTTTTATAATTTCCTTACCGGAGCCAACTGGATGAATTCGTCCACAAGCCGCACCAAGGTTCTTATTCTTCTTCATCAAGTCGACTAACAATTTCACAGCTGCAGGTTGAAAATCGATATCGCCATCTAGAGTTAGCAGATAGGTATTTTCTGCGATTACTTCTTTTCGATCAACGCTGATTGGGAGTTCCATTAATCGATGGCCAAGCAAATAGTACATATACATCACCTGGGAATTATTTTGAAATTAGATCAATTCTAAGACTCCTAGAAAGCAATGTATATATAAATCATCATACCTGACTCCAACGTTTTCTGTGACGAATTTTACTCTTGTCTTTCAAATGGGCAATCATTTTCGTTTTTCCAGGCAAAGTCCAAATCAATCTTCCTCCATAAGGAGTCGGAATTTTTTTCGGTGCTCTCACATGCATCCGAGTTTGGTGCACATCAGAAGCGGCCTCGTCCAATGTTCCGACCATCAATTTCACAAATCTATTCACTTGAGATTCATTTTCGTCGTGGTCTGAAAGCTCGAAAGCGTCATCGAAGAATATATGAGCTGGAAATAAACAAGAAATTTTAATAATGATGCGGGATTAGGAATCTTGGAATCCATTATCACACTCACTTTCGAATTCATAATAATCAGGATCGACGACTTTCAGATACTTTTGAGCTACACGTCTCGCACATTGATCTTCATCCAATCGCAGGATACTTTTCAAAAATTCTATCATCTCTTCTTTATTCTCGTGCCACATTGTTGCACAAGCATATATCCTTGTCACGTGATCACTATTTTTAACTGCCGAGGGAGGAGTACTTGTTCCATCTGTTTGTTCGTAGATTGTTTCGTAATCCCCATCGCCCTTTTCCTTTTCGATTTCAGCCAAATCCTGAAGAGAAACTTGTATTTTTGTAAACTGTAAGTTAGAAAATTAATTCTTGATTCTTACCTCAACTTTTACTTCAGGTTGGTCGTCCCTCTTACGATTAAGTCCCATCGACTGATCAATTAGCAAAGAATCGTACATCGGTACCACAAAGAGTTTCTCCGTAGCAGCCAAACGTTCGCATTTTGGAGTCCAAATATGAAGAGTAATCCAAGTTTGGGAGAGCAGCCAGAGCAGCCAAACCCAGGCGTATTGTTTGGAAATGAAATCGTTAAGGAAGTACAAGGGCGGCGAAACGTAAAAGAGATAATCAGGTATTGTCCCATGGAAGAAACAAGGGTCGCCGTTGCGAATACCACAAGCGGCGATGAGCAACGATATGGTAACTGGAATTGTCAGGCTTACTGGGAAAGCGTAGCTGAAACCCTGGATCAGGATCTTGCAGGCGAACTTTCCTGAAAAGGAATTCTTAATTCAAAGACTGATAGAAGTAGAATAAATCTTTCCAGGTTCATATAATAGAACAATGCTCCCCTCGTATGTATTAGTGTATTACCCATTTTTGTTAGATAGAACAAGATCAGTTTTCTTACCAAATACGTAGGCGAAGTAGGCCCCGAAAATTTGCAATAAGAGGACATAAATTGGAGTATTGAAATCGGAATCTGTTGCCACAGTTTCACCATTTAGAACTATTTCTGCTAAATCTGTTAGTGTTGCAGTCCCAGTTTGCCTAACAGCTTGTACGATGATTTTATGTTTACCAAAAGCAGCGCCCATCATTGTAAAAAGGTGACCGACGTTTTCGCCTTTTGCTTGAAGAATTAGAATCGAGGTGATGAAGAAGGCAATTATTTTCCAAATTGATATAAAGAGGTAAGTGAAATATCTTGTTACTCTCAGTTCCTTTTTTACTCTTCCTAGTGTTCTTACTATGCCTGGAAGAATTGTTTTGGTTTGTCAGATTTCCAGGATTTTTATTTTATTTTCAGGATTAGAGATTATATTTTGATATTCTATTATTAATTTTTTTCCTTATTACCTAAGGGACTTCGTATAGAGACGTAGTTTTCCCACCATCCACACGAAACCATTATTAAAGCTGGTGGAATTAGCCATAAAGAGGGATTTGAGCTGTCCAGCAAAGGCCATACTACAAATCCTGTTGCTTGAGCAGCTAAAGCTGCTAAATCCACCAAAACGAGAACACATCTCCTTGACTCGTCTTTGTTCTTGTTCCTCGAGAGAAGACCTGTCAAATTTGATTCAGTGGCAATTAGAATTTAATTCCAGAAAACAAAGTTCCTATTCCCAAGTCATTTTTTATGCTCTGCATAAATACTTACCAAGGAGTCCCGGGATGAAACAGACACAATTTGTAAGCATCGCGCCTTTGACTACATCCAACTCGGGGAGAATTGCTAGGAACATAAATGCTAAACCGATAACGTGAAAGCTTTCCATCAAGAAAACAAGCAAAAAGTGCGAAGAAATAGGTTTCTTCCAAGATTTAAATATACACATTCGAATACTACGAATGAAGGTCCCAACTTCGGGAACAGCAAAGGCTATGATGATGCACCAAATCCATGCTATCCTCTCCTCTTCTGGTAACTTTACTATAAATTGCTCACCCCGTCCTAAAAATTGCAAAAAAACTCAATTACCTGCTTTGGGATAAATAATTTCAAATAAAAGAAATTACTTAATTTAGACTTGCTAAATAATTTCAATGAAGTAATAGTGGCTTCTAACTAGTATATATTTTTGATGTTTCAATAATGACAACGCGTTTCCACGCAGATCTGCATCCTTCTCAAGCCTTGTTTCAATTAAATGAAGATTGAAGAAAAAACCACAAGTCCATAGAAAATTTGGCGATGATAATTGTTAGTTTTAAACAATGCTTTATTAAATAAGCATGTTAAATGATTAGGCTACATAACCTTTAAAGAAGTTCTTTTTTTTTAATTTTCAATTCGAACTATTATTAAACGTCATTTTATTGAGATAAAAACTAAAATGCTGTTTT
>WSXT02090502.1:0-11732 GCA_011762715.2 Neuroterus valhalla
ACCGCCGCGGGCGCGTGCGGGTGGCCGGCCCGCGCAGCGGGGGCGGGGGGGGGGGGGGGGGGGGGGGGGGCATCCGATAAGTCCGCGATTTAAATCATTTTCCGCTCCTTAACCTCGAAGTTGAAAACTTATTGGAGTTGAACTGTACATAAAACTAAAAGTACAAGGGAGCCTCATAAAATCTATTTTTGGGCTTCGTTACCATTGGCAAAAACAATTTTGGTCATCTGCCCTCCGTAAAAAAGAGGTGCTATACGGGAAAAATATAAGAAGGAGTAGAGGGTTAGGTAGGGGAAATGGGGTAAAGTTTTTCCCTTATGAAGTTACTTTTCTCGACTCCAAAGGGGGAAATGGCGGCTCTCGTAGCTCGCAGACCATTGTAAAAATGACGAAAAGCAGCACACTGTGGTGTTATATTCATAGCAGTCCAATCAAAAATGCGGAAGTGACTTTTACGTAGCAAAATTTTCTTCCGTATCTGCGATTGAATGGCTTGGATTATTTTCGCACCATGAAGTGTTCAATTCAAATACAGGGTGCATCATTTTCGTATCTGTGATTGGTTCGAACAATACTGTAGAGATTGGCAAGCGTGTATCAATGCTACCATCTTCCCTCTCTTCTTGTGATACCAACCCAAGAAACCAAAATGCCATGTAAAACGCGCAACTTAAGATCAGTAAAGACTCAGGTTATGTGTAATCTTCCAATCGGAACTACTAAACCCGCCAAATTTCCACATTCTTGTCGAGAAAAACAGTATACGTGCATATGGATGGAAGAATGTTGATCAAACTTGCGCGATTAGCTGCTCTCGATCGGAGTTCTCGTGGCTTTGCTTCACCGATGCGCGGTAACAGCCCTTGGCTTTCGGCTCGGGCTGTCTTCTCCGCGCTTGACTACGCAGAGTGACGATCACTGTGACCTCTTACAGTCAATGTCACGATCGTTTGCATTCACACGCTTTCGCCCCTGTGCCGCGTGATATACAATTTTTAGCTTCATTTAATGCTTTGATACTGAGATCTCGGGCACCTGTCAAATTTTTGTTTATTTGAAGAAGATAAGATTTTACAGATCATGCCCTGTATTCGAGTAATCTCGAAGATTATGCATACGAACATCGAATTTGTCTTTCTGAGATAATAATCTTTTTTAAATTAGTCCAGAAGCGAACATAATTTTTATGTTTGTGAACTTTTCCATGATTTTTTTCTTGAAACTAGATCACATAGATATTAGGACAGAGCCAAAAATATGTTTATTTCTTCGAAATTCGAGGAGGTTCAGAAGTTGTTCAAATGTAACGATAAAACCATGTGAATTAAAAAGATCATATTTTAAGAAACCAGAAAAATTTTTTCAATTTCGTATAATGGGAATCGAATCGGAAATTAGAAAAAGTAAATACTTTCTCTGAAAAATATCGTCGAAAATTGTCTGCGCTCATAACTGAATAAGTTATATAACCAAATAATTACATGAACAAAAAAACATATATGTAATGTTCAACCACGCAGTTGAATATGCAACCAAATGATTGAAGACTTAAGCAGAAGAAGAGAATTTTAACGAATGAGTTGAATTTTTGGACAACAAATGGAAATCCTCAACCAAAGGGCAAATCTTACAATAAAAAATACTCAGCTCTAACTAAAAACAATCGTATTTTCAATGGAATAGTTGAATTTTCAAGTTTTGCCAATGGTCTTTTGGAAAGACAGAAGGATATTCAAGCTGAAAGATTGAATTTGTAATAAGATTATTAATTTCGAACCAAGAAAGATAAATTTTTGAACCAAAAAACTTGACTATATCACAACTTTTGGACCCCGTCTGAGTTGGTAGGAAAGAAGTAATGTCCTCGTTTTTTTTGAGTGCATTATAGGAATAAATGTGTTTCATGTATTCTATCAAGAAAGATTTCCTCTAAATCGCTCTTCTTATTGTACTCGTTTTCGAGTTTCTCTCTTCTTAAGCGTATTTGACGACTTCATAATGAACTCATTTATGCTGCTTTGCATACTTTTGTAATCAAGACTATGCGCTTGTCAAATTTTATGAGCCAATGATGTACATTCTATTTAGTAACGCATATGAAATACAATTTTCTAAATTATATTTGTAATACAGACAGGAAAGTTCATTTGGTTGGAATTAGTGTTTTTTGGCTCCAAAGACTGTCTCTTTCCTTGAAATTTGTCTCTTCGGTTTAAACCCTTATCTATTCTGATAGAAATTTCAGTGTTTATATGATTTTGAGACTTTCATGCAAAGAAGTTCAAAAACTTTTCTTACACAGACGAGACGCAGGAAAGAGAGTCAACTCATATAAAGTTTAGAAGATGTGTCAATATTTTAAAAATGCTACATTTGAGGGCTGAGCTCAAGCCTGAAAATTCTTTCAGCAGTTATGAAGTTGTGAATGGTCCCTTCCTATCATGGGGATCAAAATGCAAGAGACATGTTATCTCCTCGATTCACAACACAAACCGATCAGAAATCTTTCAGTTCTGGCTTTGTTCTCATACTTTTCACATTCGTCTAGCAAACGGAAGGTCTCGGGTTTGCTTCCAGCCTGAATGAAATGGAATATACACTGCAACCTCAATCTCATTCCAGTTTCGGGCTTGGGTATCGACGGCCTTGGAACGAGATCGAGTGAGCTGAAACGTAAACAGTCAGAGTCGAATACACGCGAATAACTGACGCCAACTGAAGCGCAATTGCGAAAATCTATGACACGGTACTTCTGCCCACTTTCAATGCACTGCAGTGGCAGAGAATGGAGCAAGAAGAGCGCCCCTTTCCAAACCCCTCGCACCGTCTCGTCCACGAGCGCATTTCGAGAAAGGTGCGGGTTCGGGTTGAATGAGATTGAGGTAGCAGTGTATCAAAAGATACACGTAAAGCGTAATAATTGTGACACAGAAGAGTATACGTTAGACGATGCCGTCGTAGGAGGGGAAACAAGAATCAATATCCGTGACATTATATCCGTAAAAGAGAAACTGATGAATTGTAAGGCCGCTGGTATGGATGTTATCAGCGCTCCTTAGCTTAAGATTGGTGAGCAAAATTTATTTGCGTGACTGACATGAGCAAACATATGAGTATGCCTGAGAGAAGTGTTGACGTTCCAAAACTGAAACTCAAACAAATTGACTGACTGGGACATTAACGACAAAGTGTTTGTCAGATTTGGATCAGATTCTGGATTACCGACATTAGAGTTTAGTTTTACATTTTCTTAATATAAATGATGATCCCAACGCCGGTGGTTGAGACGAGGGTTTAGGTTCTCTACTCTAAAATTCCAATTGATAGTTTTACCCGGGCCAACTGGAATTTCCTTAACTTCATTTGGTGTCAAAAAGTGAACCATGCCGCTTCTCATGTTTATCCTTGACCGTTTGTAACCTTGCCTACCAGTGTTATATTTATAAATTCCAGTAAGGAATTGATGACTCATTAGTATTGCATAGACGTCCCCATTGGATGTGGATAATACGATTTTTTCTTGTGTTGACACCGGCTCATATGCATGATGTGTTGAGCTCACTTTCAGTCGCTCTTCGGGAGGAAACGTATATCTCCGGAGTTCAAATATTCGTTCCTGATTGGAAATCGAAATAAGTCGAATAAATCTGAAATGTTCAATTCCACATCCACATCCATCAGGAGAAGGTAGTATTACGGAAGGAGCATTCGACGGTTCGAGAGGAAGACGTGCTGCGGAAGGAGACCTCGACCTGGAACGTCGAAATGACTCAGCCGGAGTGGGTGTGTCAGGAGAATGTCGTCGATCAGGAGGAGAAGGAGTTCGGCTACCAAGAGCATAAGGAATGGGTTCGCCATTAGGTAAACAGTCGAACTGCAAACTTAACCCTGCAACAAGAAAGAATAATAAAGAGTTGAAACGAAGAACCCAGGATAATAAACAGATAACACTGCTCTTCCGGGTTGAGTTTGGTTTCGAGCTTGGGCATCGACGCCTTTGGGACTCAAATTACGCGGACAAAAACGTGAGCAGGCATGATTATCTTTAAGCGACATTTTTAGAAGAACAAAACATAGAGGAACATGAAGCGCGAGGGCAGTGTATAAGAATTTTTTGACTGAAATACATGGTTCGTACAGTCCGACCCCGAAAAACTTTCCATTCGATGAGTGTATACGCTCCTTGAATCGCCATTACACAAATGTCATTGAATTCTCCCATACTACTGTGCTCTCAATACGCTTACGCTCCAACTGTTGTACACGCACTGTTCTTCGTGCCATTAGGAGGGGCAAACAATGAGTCGACGATTCCTAGAATTTCTTTCTCTTACAGTCTCCAAGTTGGCAACTATTCGTGAATAGACTATACTTGGTATCTTAGCTTCAAGGGAGCCCCATAAACTGCTTTTTAGCGTTCCTTAGCCAAAGGCGAAACCATTTTGGTCATCTGTATGTCTGTCGTATGGAACAGAGTTAGTGAGGAGAAGCAAGGGAATGTGCAGGGAAGGGTAAAGGAATATGTAGGAGAAATGGAATGAACTCCTTCCTCCAGAAGGGTAGTTTTTTCAGTTCCATAGATTATTTCGAAGTTCTTTTCTGACATATTTGTAAGATCCGTTAAGATCCTTCGATGTTTTATTAGTTCAAATTAAAGATAAGATTTCGGAGATTAGGTCCCCTGGATTCCAGAATTTTTGTGTAATATTCCTACGTCATAGCCGGCATGAGATTAAGCAGATGTAAATATCTACTGAAAAATCGTCCTTGTTTGAAATCTTCTAATTTTTCTGTTAACGTAATTATTTTTCGACAGTTAATTTGATACATCTGTTGGGGATTGAACAGTTCTTGTTCAGAAATCCTCTTTTTGGATCGAAGTTTAACTGTTTTCTCAAGGATTCGTCTTTCTAGTTGAAGGTTTGACACTTTTAATGAACATTCGTCTCTTGGTGTAAAAATCAATTTATTTTCGTGAAAAATTCAACTTTTTGGGTCAAAATAACCTCTTCTCTTCAGCAGGATGCTATTCTTAGTTTTATGGAACACTCAAAAGTTTATTCTCCTCGAATCTCAAGAACATGTCGAAATCTTTGAATTTTCGATTGGGCGAAAATGTAGATAAGATTTTATAGATTAGATACGCTGAATTTCAGATTCGTGCTGCAATTGTCCTATATATTATTCATCTATTTGGGCTATGTATAAATTATTAAAATATGTGCCGTGGGATGGGAAAAGGGGTCTCAGGCCGAAAACCGTTTTCTGGGTTTTTATTGATTCTTACAAATGAAGATGAGTCCGATCGATTCATGCGAACGCGAAGGTTCTATTATATATGTATATTGAGCTTGTAATTCATGCTCAAAGTTGAGTACTCCCTGCTCAGCGCTCGAACTACCAACTCTCTGAGCCACCGTATCAGTGAGTTCGGGTGACTCCGCCTCTTGCCCGGCCGGCCTGGACAATTATAGAGAGATAAAGAAATACTTTCTCTGTCTAGTTTTTGAGCGCTCCCAAAGTCACACAGACAGTAGGATCAGACTGTAGTGGTAGACAGCTCACTTTCTCCCAGTTTCTGCAGACTTTCTCTTCTACCCGAAAATCGAGTTTTAGACCTAAACCCCCTCTTCTCATTCCACGTCACATATTATGATATCATTACATCATTATATTTACCAATGGAATCGAGGATGATTACCGAAGTGAAGACCAGAGTATAAAAGAACCTCATTTTTTCCAAGTGGAAGAAAGACTGACGAACTCTCAGTTCTATTCGAGTTACCTGGAAGATTACACATACAAAACCCCAGCTTATCTCTCTGAAATATTTATATCCCATAATTAGTCCAGGATTAAAGTGAAGAATTGAGTTGGATTCCTTAATGAAACTTTTTTGTCAATGCTTTCAAAAACATTGTTTTGCTATAGAATTGTTAGTATGTCAATGTCGTTGGAAAATAATAGAATAAAATTCATCAAGGGACGGATAAAATTATTTCATTGCTATCATTTGTATTCGAAGAGAAGATATAAAAAGCGTAACAACTGTGCCACAGAAGAGTATACTTTAGACTAGGGATGGTCAACCGGTTGATCGCGATTGACCAGTCGATCGCGGTAACGCAATATTATGTAAGTTAACATATAGTAATAAACATACAGGGTAAAAAAGTATGTAACTGATAGATCCCACAGGGTTTAGTCGGTAAAAAGTGAATCTTAGCTCTTATCAAGTTGGCCACCCCTGCGTTGGACAATACCGTCGAAGGTAGCGAAACATGAATCGATATCTGTGACAATATATCCGTAATAGAGAAACTGAAGTATGTTTAGGCCGCTGGTAGGGATGTTATCAACGCTCCTTAGCTTAAGATCGGTAAGCAACATTTATTTGTGCGACTGACAGGAGCAAATATATGGGTACCTGTGAGGAAAACGTTGACGTTCAAAAACTGAAAAGCAAAAAAATTTTTGCATAAAAGATAAGGGACAACCAAGATTACCGTGTAGATGATTCTTTACAACTTTGTTCATGATCGTTGCCGAAAAAGATTGACTAGGACATTAAGGAAGAATTATTCGTCAGATTTCAATCAGATTCTGATTCACCGCTATTATAGTTTATTCTTACATTTCCTTAATTTTATTGATGATCCCAACACCCGTGGATGAAGAGACGGTAAGGGTTCTCTACTATGAAATTCCAGTTGATAGTTTTACTCAGGCCTACAGGAATTTCCTTAACTTCATCTGGTGTCAAAAAGTGAACCGTGCCGCTTCTCATGTTTATCCGTGCACGTTTGTAATCTTGTCTGCCAACATTATATTTATCAATTGCAGTAAGGAATTGATGACTAATTAGTATTGCATAGACGTCTTCATCTGATATTGATAGTACGATTTCTTCTTGTGTTCACACGGGAACATATGTATGATGTGATGGGCTTACTTTCAGTCGCTCTTCGGTCGAAAAAGTATATCTTCGGAGTTCAAATATCCGTTCCTTATTGGGTTCCGAAATCAGTCGAATAAAGGCAAGTTCTTCAACTCCACATCCGAATCGGTCAGAGGAAGGTAGGCTTACAGGAAGAGGAATTGTCGTTTCAGGAGGAAGACGCATTGCAGAAGGAGACCTTGACTTGGAATGTCGAAATGACTCAGCCAGAGCAGACCTGTCAGGGTAATGTCGCCGATCAGAAGGAGAAGCAGTTCGCATACCAAACGCATAAGGAATAGGTTCGCCATTAGGTAAACAGTCGAACTGAAAACTTAACTCTGCAACAAGAAAGTATCATAAGGAATTTAAAAGAAGAACCAAAGATAAAGCAAAGAACACAGCTCTCCAGCGTTAAGTCCGGTTTTGGGTATGGGTACTAACGCCCTTTGGACTCAAATCGCGAGAGCGGAAACGTGAACAGCCATTGTTTTCTTCAAGAATTGAGCGTGGCAAGTGCCCCTTTCCAAACCCCTCGGACCGTTTCGTCCACAAGCGACATTTTTGAAAGAAGTTAATGTAGAGGAACTTGTAGCGCGACGGCAGTCTATTGAAAGTTCAAAGTTGCGATGCGAGACCTGATGGCCATCTAGCGAACTAACCAACATGGCTGCCTATGGGATACACGTAGCATTGTTTACATGCGTGTTGCATTCAAAGAACGCGATAATAAATAATTTTGTGTCAGATCAATTAGTTAGAAGTACATAAGAAGTTTATTAGGTAGTATAAAATCGTGAAAATGGAATTGTCCTGCAACCATAGAATAAAACCATTTCATTGCTATTACTTGTACTCGAAGACATATTTGCAAACGGAAACAGATGAATTCCCTGCTAAAAAAGATCACTTTTCCACGCGAACAGATGAATTATCAAGATAACAGACTTGTTTGTTTGCGGAAAAGGTGAATTCCCAACCAAATAGTTGAATTGACAGAAAAATGAATACTTTCCAATCCAACAGATGAAATTTCTGCCCTGATATATGTCTTTTACTGGGTACTTCAGAGAAGATTAGAGCTAGTTGAACCACTCTCAAATTCTCTATTTTTTATATCTCTTGTGACAAATATTTTCATACATATTATTGTCACCTCATTTTGTACCCCTTCAGGTTTATACATCTACTAGTATCAAAAATTCAATTTGATAACTGCGTTCATAGAAACGGAATAAGATGACCTTTTACATGAATTTGGAAATTTGCATCTAGTCGGAATGATGTTAAGATATTTTCAAAAATTTAATTACCGCGGATATAATGTATTCTCCACGTTTTGAGACCCCCTAAGTCAGAACAAACGATTTTTACGAAGGTGTCTGTCTGTAGTATGTAGTCTGTAATTTGTGTACTCGATATCTATCGGAAGAATGATCATATTGTGTTGTGCTTTGGCACACTTTTTTAAGGTCGGAAATGGAGGACGAGTTCTTTAACCAGCCATTTTTGACCAATGGTTCTGGTTTTATCCATCGAAATAGCTTTTTGAAAATAAAAAATGCACGTTTCTGGTCAAACTATGCAGGGTACAAGAAAATGTTAAGGACCAAAATTATTTATTTGAAAAGATGTACAAATTTGACTGAAACCGTTTTTTAATAAGTGGCTATGAAAAATGCTTGTTCATTGCTAAGACCCGGTTGAGGCACAGAATGATACACAAGTGTAGGAGGCGAAGCGACACACAGTGGTTCACAGGGTTTGAAAAGCTGGCCGAAAATCAAAAATTGAACTTTGGATTTCGTGAGTTATTTTCATTCCTTTTCATGAAGGTTGCACCCCTACATAATGTCTCCAATGGAGAGAGGGATATGCCACGCCATTCTTGTTTTTTGAACACGCAAAGTCAACCTTGCTTGAGCGTTCGAAGTTATGCTGTCACGGCCCGTAAAACTCGCCTCGACAAAAGTGCCTGTTATAGATATACATCTAATTTTGCGTCGAAGATTCGCCCGCCAAAATTACTTTTTCTCTGGGTATTTTTTCAAAGTTTCAAAATAGTTATGGTTCCGAGAGATCCTGTAACATATGATACGGGAAAATTTAGATTGCTTCATCAAGTTTTGAAATCCGTTGAGACATCTTCCACCTTTTTCCACCATCTCTTAGGAATTCGTTATTTTTTCAATTCCTTTTTGTGTGGAGCAAAGTGGTTTAAAATCTCAAAGAGCTGGCCAAAGATCCGAATCTCGATATTTCACTTCGTTCAAGTACCCGTGTAAGGTTTTTAGAGTCGCTAATTCCGGAAATGAAGTCAGAAAACCGAAATTCTCGAAGGCGGACCAAAATGGCGGATATTTCCCTGGAAAAAGTAGTTTTTTTAGAAAAATTGTCGCTATTTCGGGTCCGCTATTATCAGTTTTGGATTTTTGACTTCATTTTTGGTTCCAGCGACCCCAAAAACTCCTCAATACTTATTTTCCAGTGAATGTACGGCAAATTTGAGGAAATATCGGCATTTCCTTTTCTGTATTTTTGACTTCATTTCTTAAATCAGCGACCCCGAAAACCCCTTAATACTCATTTCCAAGTAAATGCGTGGATAATTTTGGGAAAGTTTCCACCGTTTTGAGTCGACTATCTTGAATTTTGGATCTCCCGCTTCATTTTCAAAATCAGAGACCCCGAAAACCTCATATGGATACTCGAACGAAGTGAAATATCGAGATTTTGATTTTTGGCCAGCTTTTTGGGATTTTGAACCACTGTGCGATGGTATTATCGACTTTGTCGTATTGGATGACTCAGATGACTTGTAAACTAGTATAAATGAGGAACAGATCGCATCCTTATACTTTCCAAAATGGACCAGAGCCAAAAATGAAGGTGAAAGAAAAGTCGAAGTATATAGGAGCCAAATGCGTGTTGAAACAGATAGAATACAAAAGCCGAAAGTGCAAATAGCATACCGTGGAAATTAGAATCAATATTTATAGCATTGTAAACAAGACTTGAAAATGGAATTGGGCTATACAAATTTATAATGTGCGTTTTGTATTGGAAATACAATATAGCATGTTCAAGAGATCATCTTTAGTATGCGGTATCGCATATGCAGGAAGAAATTCGAGATGATTCGTGACATTATGGGATTCGCGCAGTTCAACGAGAAGAAGCGAATTAGAAATTTTTCTGAAAATGGCCTTAATAACCAGAAACTGGAGTTCTTCCAATAAGATGGTCGGAATGAAGAATGCTTATTGTAAAATAGTTTGAGATTTGGACGAAGTGAGAGACAGTTTGAGTGTTTTTTTCAAGGAATTGTATAAAGGTCAGGACACGGAGCGTAACAACGGTGATAAAAAAGATTATTTATTTGATGAACTGGTTATAGATGGCGACTTACATGAGCAAATTCATGGATATTTCTGCTAGGAATAGTAACGTTACAGAACTGAAAACTCACTGGAATTATTTTTCCAAAAAATGGAACAAATCTGGTAGATGCCGCGAAAAAATTTGAAACTAGGAAATAAAGGCCACTTAAGTGTGCCGTGCAGATAATTTCTGATGGCATTGTTCATAATCATCTAAATTCTAAATTATGTCCATGAGAAAATGAGAGCAAACTTTTCTTTTCTCGATTCTAAAAAAGACTGACTAGGTCATTGAAAAAAGATTGAAACCTGAAGTTCTATAATACACCGATTTTCTTATACCAAATTAGATGTCAGATCTTGAACAGGCTTGAGTATACCAACATTAAATTTTAGATCTACATTTTCCAGTTTTATTGATGGTGTGAAGGCCCGTGGTTCAGAAGAGGGTCTTCATATACCACTCTAAAATTCCACCTGATTCCTTTCTTCAGGCCTACTGGAATTTCCACAACTTCATCTGGTGTCAAAAAGTCAACCGTGCCACTTTCCATGTTTATTCTTGACCGTATGTTTTTATGAAGGTCGCTTTTATATCTATAAATTCCAGCAAGAAATTGATGACACTCTACTATTGCAAAGACGTCCCCCTCTGATGTTGATAACACAACTTTTTCTTCGATCGGCACAGGCACTATGTATGACGTGATATGAGCACTTTCAATCGCTTGTCGGCAGGAAACTTGTATATCCGAAGTTCAAATATCCGTTGCTCATTATGAAAAGAAATCAGTCGAATGAATCTTAGTTGTTCAATCCTACATCCAAGTCCGTCAGGAGAAGGAAGGCTTATAGATGAAAGAATTGACGTGTCGGGAGGGAGACGCGTTGCAGAGGGAGACCTTGACCTGGACCGCTGAAACGACTCAGCCGGAGCAGACATTTCAGGAAGATCTCGTCCATCAGATGGAGAAGGAGTTCGGCTGCGAGAAGCATGAGGAATGGGTTCACCATTAGGTAAACAGTCGAACTGCGAACTCAACTCTGCAACAAGGAAGACTTATGAAGAACTTTTCAGTTTGAGGTTTGACACTTTTGTTGAAATTTTGACTCTTGGTATTGGAAATCCAACAAATCATGAGAAATTCAATTTTTTGTTTGCAAATGAAGCTGATTTTTTAGGAGGATCCTTTTTTCATTGAACATCTCGAAGTTCATTTCCCCCATACATCTCAAGAAGCCGTTAAAATTGACAAATGTTTCATCGGTTAAAATTAGAGATACAATTTTATAGATTACATAGGTCCTTCACTACTTGGTGGGTACCTATCACCACTACGTAGCGCGTCCACAGGTTGCGGATAGAGGGAAGGCCCCTGAGGTTAAACACCCCTGAGGTTAACTGCGAATACAAG
>WSXT02090513.1:0-11732 GCA_011762715.2 Neuroterus valhalla
ATTTGGGTTAAAAAATCAAAGGGGGGGGGGGCCATTTTGAACATTTTTTTAAACTTTTTTTTCCAAGACTCAAAAATTGTAAGTACGGTTTCTCGTAGTAGGTGAAAAATGAAACAATTTATCTCCAAGACTTTTTTTAATAAAAGCAAAATTTTCAGAGTTATGGTATTTTCAAAATTCAAAAATATAAAAGGAAATAAGAATTTTCAGCCAAATAATGCAAGATTGAGAAGAAAGTCAGAGAGAAAAATTATTTCTTCTTGGAAGCCCTACAAGATGGTAAATATAACTTTTTGGATTTTCTCAAAAAATCAAAAATTCCTATTGTGATCGCACAAAAAATAATTTAAAATAATGTGTGAACTCGATAACTTTCGAAAGAATGATCATATTTGATCGTGCTTTGGCACCTATTTTTAGGGACCAAAAAGACAAGTCGGGTTCGTTAACCAGCTATTTTGGATGGAAAATCAAAGTATCTTTGTAGAAAATCTTGTAGTAGGTAAAGAATGAAACAATTTATCCCTATGGCTTTTTTTTATAAAAACAAAATTGTTAGAGTTATGGTATTTTCAAAATTCAAAAATATAAAAGAAAATGAGCATTTTTAGCCAAACAACGCAAGATATGAAAAAGAGTTTGAAGAAAATGTTTCTTTTTGGGAGCCCTCAAGGATGATCTCTACAACTTTTCGAGTTCTCTCGAAAAATCGAAAATTCAAATTTCGGCCGCACAAAGAATAATGAAAATTGAAAGATTTATTTTTTGGTCAAATTATGTAAGGTACGGGAAAATATACATGAACTAAACTTGTGCACCAAAAAAAGATCTACAAATTTGGTAGAATTAACTTTTTTGATAGGACAAGCAGTTTTTGCTTCATTCATAATTCTGCTAACACAAAAGATTGATAGGGAAAAGTTATTCACCCAAAAAATATCTGTAGATTTGTTTTAATTTTTCCCATTGGACGCGTAGTTTTTGTTTTAATCGTAGAAAATAAAATAAAACATAAAAAAATTGAATTTCTAGAAAAACTACACGACATGTAAAAAAAAATTATTCAACAAAACTTCTCTACCGTTTTAGACAAACTTCATCAAATTGAAGTAGTCAACATTTCGCGTCTGAGTTTCACAAACTTTTTATATAACTGTAGGGAAGTACAAAAGCCGAGCGCGTAGCCAATTATTCTCTGAAATTTTTGATACAATTTGAAATTTGATTATTTTTCATAACAAACAGCAATTTTACAAGAATAATATTGTTATGAAATGTACCAGAAAATATATCAGGATTATAGATTTTCTTTTAATCCTCGTGTTTTTTGTTCCGGGAAAAATACAAACGTAACCTTGAATTGTCCCGAAATCGTGAAACTTCCTTGAATTCTATACCGATTTTTGATGGGAACGGCGAGAACAACCTAAAAGTGTTCAAAATTGTATATCTTCTTTTTTATTATTTCCTTTTGAATGATGGTCTGTAAGATTTTATGATATTGTTCATTTTGGATACTGATTATCGACAAGGAACATAACACAGCATCAAAGAAAATTGATCAAAAAAACAAGTCCTGGTGTAAGAGCGCCAACATAACCTAAACTTTTAAGAATGTTAAAAATTGTTCAATCATAGGTGTAATTTTTTGGTTTCATACCAATTTCTAACGAAGAATGATAAAAAAATGATTAAATATTTCACCTTTGTTCAAATTCTAATTAGTTTCGTTTGAAAACGCAATTTTGGATGCAGAACGCTAACTTGACCTAAAACTGTTTAAGAATTTTAATTCTTCACTAGAATCTGATTATTCTTAATTGTAAATTGCACTTTCGGTCAAAAACGAATAACACACTCGGAAGCTGTTCAAACGCTGTTTCAACGCTGTTCAAAAGTTGTAAATATTCATCAAGATCCAATGATTTCCGTTCGAAAATACAAATTTTTGCACATTTTTGAATTTTCAAAAAATTTATAAAATCTGATAAATTATGTTTCAAAATGTCAATTCACGTCCAAAAATGGTAAAAAATTATGTTAAAGTGCATTGTTTAAAAATGTAGATTCTTCGGAATTTAATTATTTTATGCTCAAAATTCTCACTGCCAGTGTACAACGCTAACTTAACCTGACATTGTTCACAGATGGTAATCTTGATGAATTCTGTGTTTAGATACTTATTTTCGGTAAAGATGGAACTAACAGGATTTAAAATTTATAGTATTTTGACAGCCTCTGCGAAACTTCATGATTTTATTTTCAAATTCTCTTTGGATTTATTCATTCCCAGCGGAAAACCCGACATTACTAGCTCAGATTGTTGAATCAGCCTTTCATATAACATTTTTGTAAATTATAGCCCCGAAATTTATTCGTCTATTGAACAAAGAAATCCCGTATGAATTGCCGAGTAAACGATCTTAGCTATGCATACGGAATTCTCGGCATGTTCAGAAATGTTGAACCTGCTATTCAAGAATGAACTTAGAATCTGTTCAATTTCAATCGTTGCAATGATCAATTGTCCAGATAATTTATAAAATAATTAATAAATAATAATAATTATTGTGAGTATTTATTAATTCTTATTGATCAGTTATGAAAGATTAAAAATTAGTATTTTTCAAATATCTTTTCATATTCATCCTTTGGTATTTATATTATTATTATTATGCTTCTGAATTCTATTGGTCGCATTTACTTAACAGAGTTCAAAGTTCTATTCTTGGTCAATTCTATACTAATGAATTATGTAGTAATTTTTTCACATTATATTGGAAATTCGGTCTCACAGTAAATATCTCTAATAGAAACTCATTTAAATATTCAAATTTCTCTATCTAGGAAAGACGTTAATTGAATATCTTGAAAATATCGCAATCATTGTTTTTGGAAACATCATTATATTTATATACATAAAGTTGTCTCATATCTCGAACTTCAAATTTCTCAGAAATCTCTGCAACATTAAGCTAAAAATAATTATTTTCAATAGGAAAAATCACGGAGACCTTATCCGAACTCAGGATCATATTATACGTTCTTCATGGTAGTGCTTTCCGTTGGGAATAAGTATTTTCAAGATAAATTTAAGTATAAAAATGAAGTTTCAGAAAGGACTCAACCTTTTGAGTTGCATTAGTGGCGGATTAACGGGGGGGGGGGGCTATCAGGGGCTATAGCCCTGGGCCCCAACATTAGGAGGGCCCCGCGAACTCTTCGAATGCAAAAAATATATCATTGCGTATTTATGTACACATAGTTTGATTTTGCACATGCATGATGCATTAATCAAAATTGATGTACGAAAGTAATATGGAAAGTTGAACATTTTTCTGCCGCCGAAGCTCTTCCAGAGTGCAAGGCGGGAATCGAACCCACAACCAGCCAGCGTAGGTCCCAAGCGCATGCCTTAGTCTCCACGACCAATTGGCCACTCTTCTGCCCTTGAGTGGGCCTCATATTCATTTTAGTCCCGGGCCCCGTAAAGCCTTAATCCGCCCTGAGTTGCATTTGGCCTTTTCTCTGGATATTAGTATTTCCGAACGAAATATATCATCAAGATTCCAAATTTCAACAGTTTTATATTATGCTCACGTTTTTCATCGGAAATCGGTACAGAATTTCAGGAAGTATTACGATTTTTGAACAATTTGAGGTTACGTGAATACTTTCCACGGGAATTCAGTTATTTTCAACAAGAAATATCAGGTTTAAGAGATAATGAACTCAGAATAATTTTTCAACATCTGTAGTTTATAACAATGTTTCTCATTCGAAATCGATATTTCTCAACAAAAAATCAACAGATTACTTGTTTATACATCATATATTATATAATAATTCTCAACTTAAAATAACAGACTTTTATTCATTGTCGTACATGCAGTCCTCGCTTTGCTTTCCTTTTGTTTCAAATAATAGAGACTATAGAATATTACATTTTTGAATAAGTATCAATTTCATATTTCAATTGAAAAATTGGGAGAAGAAAAACTGCGCGTTTTGGTTTCTTGTTATTATTTCTCTTCTTAACGTGCACAAAATTTTTATTCGATTTTCTCTTCGCACAAAATGTGTGTTTATTATTTTGAAAGAAAATAATTTTTGTAAAATTCACAAACACAAATTGATTTAATGTGATTGCTGAAAAGCATGAAAATAATACTTCACTTGTATGTAAGCAGATGGAAAGCGATAACAGTATTTTTCTCAAAAATGCATATGCATGCTATTTCTCAAAATTTGGTGAAAAAATTTTCCATGGATCAATCAAAGAGAGTAAAATATCTCGTTTTTTCGAAAATGGGAAAAAAATTTGAGTGTACCGCTTCACAGTGTCCTCGAATAGGAATTTATTGTTCATAATGGCTTGCAGGTCGTATTCCTTAACCGACTTGAAATTTTTTTAGAGTCATAGAACATAATTAATTCTAATATTATGCACTGGATCATTATAAACATTATGAATAAACAAATTGATATTATTCTTTGTCCCTCAATAAAACATTTTTTTACCCTTCAATCATTGCTATGGTGACATTTACTGCGATGAATAATCGACGTACTTGAACAAAAAATAATGTATGTGGTTGTTATAAACACTTTTTTAAACAAAACCCAGATTCACGATTGAATATGAGACACAAAAAACAATTTTCATAATTGTTAATAACAATTTCCATAAAAAACTGTATATAACAATCATTGTTGTGGTAATTTTGATTTTATTATTATGAACAGTCTATGCGTAATTTTATGGAAAACAAATGAAGGAAAAGTGGAAATGTGATGCAACTTACTTCCGTCCACAGAAGTCACTTATTTTTCATTCTCTTTTTACGTAACTACATAAAAAAAAATGAAGAATAAAAATGCAAGAAAATGCATGCATTCTTGCATTCTTGTAAATGCAAGAAAAGCGTTATTGCTATCAACCGTTAAGACTTCTGATTTTTATCAAATGTTGATCAAGTGGCAGAGATAAGTAGAGCAAATAAAGAACCGATTCAAATGTTAAGGAACATGCTACAAGCGTTAGCTAGTAACAGAAAAATTCTTCCTTCTTTTTTAACGAGTACACGGAAAGAAATTTTTGACAGCTGCTGCATTCATAGTAGTAGGACAGCGCAACCAAGGCATGAAAGCAGCAGCAAGACCATCCCCTCAGCAACCGATTCGCGACTATGAGGAACGGGTAGGTAGGTGCGCGTGACTGTCTTTTCTTGTATAGTTTTCATCCACTCCTAAAATAGTATACATTCATCGTCGGTTACGCTGGGACAGGATAGCTGTCCGTAACCAAGGCAACTGGATACTTGAACGCAGTTGACGACTAGATAGTTTGGTGAGTTGCGAAGGTGGGGTGCGGGAGGGGATGATATTGCAAACGAAAATAAAGGTGAAGCCAAGGAGGAGTGGTCTTTATGTTGAGTAAATTCAGGGTTTTTAATTTTAATGGGTGTCGGGACAGCAAGAATACACGCTGCTCGACGGAGGATGGAAGGTGAGGTTAGGGGCGCCCAACCGCATGAATGCACGCTAAAGAGCAGATATCATGAATAAACGCTAACGGAAAGAAAGGTTAAGTTTGCTTTGATAGCATGAATACCAGTACTGTCGACTGTAAGCTTCATTCTTCTTTTTTTTTCTTTTGAAGGGTTCGAGGAGGGAAAATTTTTGAAAGACACCCTCGAAATGAGGGTGTCGGAGGTATTTTTGGCATGGCGGATAGGAATGTCCGCTTTGAGAAGGGCAGAGTGGATCATGGGCCAATGTTCCTCCTGGAGGCCTTGACAGCTGGCTCATCCTCATCGGATGAGCTTGAGAGAAAAGAGTCATCGTCGGATGGAGGGAAGGTTTCTGATTTCACCGGACTTGAGGGGCGCTTACGCTTGTAGCGTTTAGATTTTACCGGCATGAAGCCGGAAGAGTCTTCGGGTGAGAAAGTGGAGTCGAATGCAGATTGCATGGTTTCCATGGCATCGGTGCCATCGGTCAGCGTAGGAGTGATTAAGTTAGAAGAGGGTTTTGAGGCAAGGATTGCCTCGCAAGAAATGAGAGTTTTCCGAAGATCAGAAACTAATGAGGTTACTGGAGCGACGGACAGAGGTTTAGGATTAGGGCAGTAGAAAGAGGTAGAAGAAGGCGTAACAGGGGGTTTTGGGGACATTTCTGTCTCAGGGTTGCCCTGAGAAGGGCAGGTTATTAATGAAGTCTCGATTGGAGGTAAGCGTAAGGTTCACTTCCTCGCGCGCGGTACACCAGAATCTATCAGTGTACGGATTGCAAGGACCGGTGACCGTTTCCCACGACGTGCGGGAAACGTGCGGGGGCATTAGAAAACAAGTGGAGGAAGATGCGCGCGTCGAGCTGTCAGTTTGCTCCACTTCACTGTTCACATAGCTTAACGTCTCTCCTCTACACCACGGGTCTGATGCTCCGCTGGTTCACAGAAGGTGTTTTTTCCTTATCTCGCCATGGACATACCACTTTGCGGGTGTGTTCACAGCACAGGTAAGGAAGTTACCTTTCTGTCCAATGGTCGACGGGATTCACACTAAAGACTTTGTTTTCACTTACATAGTGACTGCATGGATTAGTAGTGTATTCATTTTTACATTGAGTGCATAGATTACTAGCTAGGGTAGCTGTCAACTGATTAAATAAGTGTCGTCGTCGAGAAGGTCTGTTTTGATTCAATGAAAATAAAAGAAGATTCTCGCTCTATGCGAGTCGCGTATAACAGTTCCTTTGCAATCGAACTGGTGGGACTGTGACAAAGCCACCGAACGCATCCACAGGTTGCGGATAGAGGGTTTCTGCTGAATACGGTTACGAAAACTAATAAGCAGTCGCAGAAAACTGCACCTGGGTAAGGTGGACTTTACGGTGTCTCTAGGATACCGGGTGACCTCCTAGAGTATGCAATCTTACCCTTGCATGCGGGGCTCTGCGAGGTGGATAATCCCTTCCCTCACCACTCGCAAGAACAACTGTGTAGAGACAGAACTTGCATTGTTGTGGTTATATTTTAGACCTTCTAAAGTAGTATAAAGTTGTAATTTTAATGGCCTTCAGTCTTGCGATTTTATCATGATAGGTAAAAAATAAGAAATCTCTTTTTAATCTCATAAATGCATAATTTCGTGACTCTTTTTATCTCATCTAGCTTAGCAATAAATGTAAAATGATTTTCAGGTAGAAACTTACCATATGTGATATATAAACTTGGAATAGTTGACTTGACAAAGTTAGTCATTGTGTTGAAGAATTTATTTTGTGAAAATGTAAAAAACGTTCTCTCTTTGCGATAGAGTAAAAACCCTCAGAACCCTTATTTCACGCTAAGAAATGATAACTATCCTCATAATTTTATCATTCATAACATTGAAAAAAGACTTCGACATCTAGAAAACTTACAAAATTTCCAAAATAATGATAAAATCACTGATTACTCAACAGTTATTAGCTTATTTTACCAAAAAGATCTTTATCTGCCAATGTCGAATGTCAAATGACTTACATTGGGCAGACAAAACGTTCTCTTAAAACTATCATCTCGGAACACAAAGCAAATGAAAGATACAAAAAAACTATTGCAGGTTTATGCAAATATGCTACTAAAGTCAATCACAAATTTGATTATAACTCCAAAAATGTAAAAAAATTTAGGGTTAGAATGTAATTCTTACAATAGGAATATCTTAGAAATGATCAATATTGTCAAAAGTGAAGGTACAGTTATTTTAGAACCGATACTGAAAATCTTAGTATAATATACCATGAGATTATTGAAACTTTCCAGATAATTAAGTAAATTATGAGATTTTTTAATTCTCTCAGTTCCTTACCTAAAACTTTGCACAACGGACTGCAAACATGTGGTCCCACAACAAATTGTTAACAACTTTAAATATCTCACAATAGTTGCAGATCTTTCCGACTGTACTGTAAATCCTGTTGTAGATGCGGTTCAAAATGATCGAATGCGCAAAGCACCCGACGAAAGTTCGTCAAATACTGCCGATCGTTCTAGAGTCCGGGGTGCTAGATTAGATGAAAACATAATAACGAAACAGCGAGACAGTCGTCGTTCTTCATGGACGAATCAACTTGATAATGACCTGCTTAGTTGCTACGATGCCAGCACTGTCCCTAATCGCAGAGTTACATGGCGCGCCTGCACACTCTGTGGTGCCAGAAACACCCAGAGCTTTCGCACCTTCCCCAGCAAGTGTTAAGAAACCGTGCATTCCGTTACCCTTCCGTGAACAAGAGATGTACGCAGAACGCTTCCTCAACCACTGCAAGAACAAGACGCAGACAATAGCCAGGAAACGGCATTAAGACCAACTGCTGAAACAAGGCGTCCTCCAAGAGATGATGGCGATTTTAGGACAAGGAGAAACATTAACATTCAGGATCCCCCTGAGCCCCATCACCTGACTGTAATGGATGCTACCCTTCGTGAGAATCTCTGAGAGGATTCCGACCTTTGGACTATCACTTGTTTAGTTTATGATGTGGCGAGAGCTTTGGCTGATTCAAATACAAGGTCCAAACTAACGATTGATGAAAAGGCTAAAAAGCGCTTGCATCAACTAAACAAGAAGATTGTCTGAGCAAGACAAAAGGCGTCCTGTATGCAGTGTGTGATAGTCTACATGAAATCCGGTAAGCCTTCTACGCAAGGGCCCAAAAGTTCGCTCATGAAATGAGAATTCATTATCACACATTGAAAATGTCAAAGCTGCTGACCATCAAGCAGCAAAATATTGTCAACAAAACGCGGGTACCATCTGGATTAAGGAGCTGAGCAATAACCTCAAAACAATCGAGGAGGAATGCACATCATTCACTGCCAAGGATGTAAAGAAAGCATTAAAAGGCACAAAAAACCTTCCCGCAGCTGGAACAGATTGTATTCAGAACTTTTGGTAAAAGGAGTTCACTTCTACACACCAACATCTGGCCCGCATCTTTACCTCATATTTGAAGTCCGAGGTCCCTATTCCGCAGTGGCTGGTGTACGGATGAAATATACTCCTACCGAAAAAAGGCGACTTGTCAAACCCCAGGAACTGCAGACCAATAACTTGTCTGAACACGTTGTATAAGATCTTCACATCTATCCTGAATGACAGGATTGTTTGGACAAATTGACCTGTATGGAATGAGATCTACGGACCACGAGGATCGAAAAAAGGGGGAGCAGGCTGTCGGAAAAACCTGCTGATCAACAGGAGTGTCTGCAAAAACGCTGCAAACCACAAACGCAATCTGTCGATGGCCTGGATTGATTACCAGAAAGCTTTTGATTCAACTTCCCATTGACTTATCATCTGTCTGCTGAAAAGCTTGAAGATTCATTGTCATATTGCATGATGCATGGAGAGAGGAATGTCCCTTTGGAAAATCAGATTTACTATTACTTCTGGAAAATTTCGTGTGTCAACTAACAGCGTCACTATCCTGAGAGGTGTCTTTCAGGCTGACACTTTGAGCACTCCCATCTCCTGCATGACACTTATGCCACTATCTCTCGCATTCTGCGATTCGCATGGGTACTTATGTGGCGGAACTAATGTTTGTGAGCATGAAGTCACTTATATATTCTGTATGGATGACTTGAAGACCCACGCTTCTAGAAAGAAAACATGTCGAGATGATCTTAGTATAGTCGAGGGGTACACACGAGAAATCGGTATGTACTTTGGATTGGATCATTGTGCCAAGATTCATCTGGAACATGAACGAATGGCAAGTGTAGATTTGGATCCTGAGCTTCTTGACGGAATTGTCATTAGACACCTTAGCGCTGGAGAGACCTACAAATACCTAGACAAGAAGCATTCGAGCAAGATCTGAAAACATCCCGCGCAGATGAACTCATCTATTTTAAAGCTTATCTTTATTCAGCCAATCAAAATTTGAAGCAACTCACACCAATCGGAATATTCCACTATTTCAAAGCAAATGAACTTCACTGTGTACTTCCTAATGTCGATATTGCATATAGATTGTTTCTCCGTATGGCTGTCACAAACTGCAGTGGCGAAACATTTTTTTCCGTGCCTGAAGTGCATTAAAAATTATTTAAAATCAACAATGAGACAAACTCGCTTGAATTCATTGGCGTTGTTAACTATAGAAGGGTAAATTTTGCACTCGTTGGGCAGTGGTAAAGTAATAAATGAATTCTCCATCCAAAAAGCACACCGTAAAAATATGTAACATGTAAACAATCTAGTCTTCGAATTATAGGTGTTCATTTTGAAAATTAAATAAAAAGGAACTGTGATTTGTAATAAATCAAACTATTAAAAATAACCGAATTATCATGATTATTTCATATACTGCTTAGAGATATGATATTCCATATCATACACAGTATTGGAAGCAAATAAATTTATTAGCGATACATTATGCATCAGCACTAATCGATCTCCAGCAGATCTAGTATAGTCCAATTTAGACGATCTTATCAGAATATAACTTATTATGCATATGAGCTACTTTTGATCTTTTATTTCATAAATATTCATAGCACGTTTTTTCATAGTATGACGCCCTAGGCAATCATTTATTGAACGGCTAATATTAAATCATAGTTATAATGTTGATTTAATATGCTGCCGTACAAAAACGAGAAAACCATCAACTACACTCGGAGTCTAAGTGATGTATATATAGATGGTGTTTCTTTGATTTAATATCACAAATTAGATTATCACAAAAATGATTGGAGAAAAGATACCTTTTTTTCTACAAACAACCGCAGATTATCACAGATTGTTAAGTGAATGGTTATTTAGTATCCTATTACACTTTTAGAATTACTGTGAGTTCATTTTCGACATTTGATCAATTGTTGAGAACTTGATCATTGATTAAGTTATCAAACAGTTGAATTATTGATAAATATATAAATATTGTCAAACAGAGAACCATTTTTCCAATTGTTGGATATATGAATGATTTTTTAGGAGAATCCAAAAATAATTTTTTACATGAATTTTATAAACAAATACTTACTCAGGTCATTCTCGAAAAAAGGAGTTCGCTTCATGCTTCATGTAGCAGAATCCAGTAAGAGTATTTTGCCAGTGATTCTTTTATGTGATTTTGTGCTATCAGGCATTAGTTGCAAATTAGTGAAATATTTCTTTCAAGAAATGCATAATTCGGCTATTCTTTGATAGATAAGTTTCGCTCTTTTTTCATGATAAACTACGAATTTTTTCCTAACCGTTCTTTGCCATGAAGAATTGTAATCTTCAAGGACAATTTTTTACCATCCAAACAAATTTAATGAACAATTTCATAATTCAGCCATTTTTTAATCAGGGCCGGCGGAGAATGTGTGGAGCTATATGGGCATTATGGATGTAATTGCTAAGTATTTTGGAGGAGGCTTCTGAATGTGCTTCAGAAAAAAATAATATAGCTTAAAGTTTATGAAAAATAGATTCAAAAAAATACTGTTATGTGTAATCCAACAACTCTTTCGGACATTGTCCGATATTGTCTGAAAGAGTTGTTGGATTACACATAACGACAGTGTTTCTTCAAATCCATTTTTCATAAATATTGAATGCACGGACGCGAAAGCGCCTTTAATAGCTGAAAGTTGTTTATTTATCAGAAGTTACCCGTGTGGAAAAATGTCCTGGCTCTGGCCTGGCCCAGACCAGACCGTCTGGTTTCCAGTCTTGGCGCTGACCCGA
>WSXT02090535.1:0-11732 GCA_011762715.2 Neuroterus valhalla
TAGGCGCCAGGCGCGCATGCGTCAGTCAGACACTCAACACTCAACTCAACGCAACTGAATTCTGAACTTGGGCCAGACTTTTACCCGACACTGCTCAGCCCTCGCTAGTGTGGGGGTAGAGGCGATGAGCTAGCCAGGTCATAGGGGGTAATTCTCGGGACTAAAAAAAGGCTGGTTAAGATGTTGCAATGAAGGGTTACATTTATTCATATTATTTGGAGGGGGCGGGGGGGTGGTGGTATCTGAGTTCAGAGAATTCGAAAGAACATTGCGGACGCCATGATATAAAATTGACAATCTGATGGGGGGCAATATAATAGATAAGAGAAAAGTGATCAGAACAAAGGCAATACAGTAGCTATGGTGAGTAACCTAGACGGGCTCAGTCGCCGCGCCGACACTTCAAAATAGGAAATTTATACACCGGTAGTCCAGGTACGAAATCCCATACGTGGCAACCATTCCGGAAGTGAAGCGACGGTCATATGGACTAATTAATCGGAAATATCTAGGTGGAAGGAATAATTGGCAAAACACAAGTTGAATGAACCGGGCTGTGCAAAATGGCGGACATGAAACATCGAAAACCAGATATGCGGTTGTTCAATGAACAAAAGGTTCAGCAAGGCGGCAACGATACTATGGGAGGGCTCATGGTGGCCAGTGGTCCTAATTTTCCCATGATTACAGCAAAAATAATAGACGAAATGGAGTCCAAGCACAGTCGCAAACAGGAAAACATAAACTAAACGCATAAACCCTCAATTCATAAAGTTAACTTAACAAATGCCCTTGAAGTGTCGTGCCACGTGCCAGAACGGAATCCATTAGGAAAATACTTTTCATAATTGGAAAAGGGGCTGATTAAAAATCTGCCACGTTACAACACCTCGTCCGTAAGGAAAGGCCAACCCTGGCCGTACAGTAGCAAATACAGATCACTAATCCGGTTGCTCATCAGGAATCGACGTAAAAGAAAATTAACTCTACATGAGGGGAGTCCGTTGGGCACTAGTCTGTAGTCTCCTAGGAACAAACAAAAAAACGCAACCGAGTTGCGAAGCTCGGAAACAGTGCTAGGCACGGCATGACGGCACCCGTGTGTCGAGGGAGGGGAGCGGTAGTATAGCTGCTCTTCTCTGCAGTTGGCGATTCAAGCGAGGAGGGAGTATCTCACAGTGCGTCAGCACGCGAGAAGCTAGTGTTCACGTCGTGCGTGGACGGAGAGGGGATGGCTGTCCCGTGCGAGTGCACCGGCGGTGAACCCGTCCCCACGAGGCTAAACCAGCGTTGTACAGACACGTTTCACTAAATGTAGACAGCTGTCTATACCTCGTATATTACAGCTGTCTATATTTCTACTCCGCCTTCCGTTGTCTGACTATAGGTTTCGTCGTACCTATACTCTATAGTCAAACAACGGAGTAAAAATATAGACAGCTGTAATATACGCGGTATAGACAGCTGGCTACATTTGGTGAAACCTGTCTGTACCACGTTGGGCTGAACGCGTCAAGGCTTTCTACTACGCGCGAAACTGTCACTTGCTCGATTCCCGAGTCATTACTAAATCCTTGCGACACCGTTGCATTTTGCGGCGCAGTATTGGGCAAAGTGGTGAAAGAATCTAGTAGATCCTTACCTCCCGTTGCCTCGGTAACTTCCCGTTGCAGGTACACGAAACGAAGCAAACGATCGCGTAAGGTCGGGACTGTACCCTTTGTGGGTAGCATGCGTTGCTCGAGTTCGACAACTATCTGTTTATACGATAGCGCGTATATCCAGGTATCTCAAATGTGTGACATGTTTACGACCTGTCAGATTGCTCACTCGGACTTGAGAGGAAAACTTGACTGTTGATCAACACTCACGTAGGTTCGGGACGATGATGGGAAGAATCGCAAGTTTGTACACAATAAAACACAAGGTCGAATTTCACATAAGAGACAATACAGGTTATACAAATTTTACATGAGAGAAATGCAAGTAATAAAATTTCCAATTTCAGATGTGTGGAAAATCCGGTTTATGACTTTGATGTGGGGTGAAGAATTTCGTGACCTTGAGCTCTCTTGTTTAATCTCCCGGAGCCCCACGTTGCTGCGTCAATTTGTAACACCACATTTCTTTGAGGTTATTAATTCTGGCTCACGTTCCTTTCTCAGGAACAAAGCAAATCTCTAAACTTCTACGGATGTTTTGGGAGCCAGGCGCGCATGCGCCAGCCGGACACTCAAAACTCAACTCAACGTAACTGGATTCTGAACGTGGACCAGACTTTTGCCCGATACCGCTCAGACCTCGTTAGAGTGGAGGTAGAGGTGATGGGCTAGCCATTATAGAAGATATTCCCAAGGCCGTTGGAGGTAATTCTCGTAAATAAGACAAGGCTGGTTGAAATGTTTCAAAGAAGTGATCAGAACAAAGACAATCAAGTAGCCATGTCGAGTAAACTAGAAAGTTAAGCGACGTTAATATGGGCTAGTAAATCGGAAATATCTAGGTGAAAGGAATAATTGGCAAAATACAATTCGAATGAACCGGGCGGTAAAAAATGGCGGACATAAATTAGCGAAACCAGACATGCGGATGTTCAGTGAACAGCAGATTCAGCAGGACGGCAGCGATACTATGGGAGGGCCCATGAGACCACGTGGTGCTGATTTATCCATGATGACAGCAGAAATGATAGATAAAAAAATAACTCATTTAACAAAGCCTTGGAAACTCGCGAGATTCCACGTGTTCAGTTTGGAAATACTTTTGACTCTACTAAACAAACTCTCCCGAACACGAGGAATTCATGCGAACTCCAACTGACCAAGAAAAAGCTGATCTTACCTCCAATCTTACAACACAGATTTCCATTCGTAATCTAACTAACAAAGTTCTAAAGGTCACGAAAAAACGCGTTACGTCCGTTTGGGCACGAGGGTGCGGAATGAAAGAGAACGTGGCAGGGAGAGACTCGAGCGCGTCGCCCCGACTCCTTTGGTCGGGCCTCCAGTGGCTCGCGCTGATTAGCTGCTTCCGTCGCGCTGCTGGTGGATCCGCTCGGCTCTCCTCTACTGTCGCTACGTCGCTGTTGTGCAGGAACGGCTTCGTGAAGGCAGCCTGTACATATAAGAAAAATCTCAAAATAAAAAGTAATCCGTAGCATTTCCGGTATGAGGAGCCTTTCCTCCTCTTTGGATCAAATTCATCCGCATTGGCAACAAACCGCAACAAATCTAGGATGACCAGATCTGATTCTTATCCCATCGCAGGATTCTTGAAGAAGTCTGGAATATCGCATCCAGTGCCTTAGCGTCTAGGGCCCCAAAATGGTTTAAGAGAGCGAATCTTTCCTCAAAAGAATTGCCGGCGTGGTCAAGAGTTTCGCTCCCAGTCGAATGAGTCATTCCCAAAGCCTAGGGAATGTTGACCTGTAGTGTCGTCCCTGGTCTTAGAGGCATCCAGTGAAATCACACCAGATTCCAGGATAGTTGCAGACAGCAAAATCGATCCTATGTCTCTAGTGGCCACTAGAGTTCCAGATATCCCTCGATGTCTCTCGTTAAAATGGAGTCAAAGCAAGGTCGCAAACAGAAAAATACAAATAAAACGCATGAGCCCTCAAATCCTTAAAATTAACCTAACAATTGCCCTTGGAGTGTCGTGCCACGTGCCAGAACGGAATTTTTGAGGACATTACTTCAAATAACTGAAAAAGGGACTCATCGAAAATCTGCCACGTTACAATATATATGAATATATATCTTATCCTAATATATATAAATATAAGCAGCGCAAAAGAGCGAATGAACAATGACGAGTGAACAATTTTAGCTACCATTATTTTTCTGTGTAACTTCTGCTCTCTTTTTCTTCTCAATTTCACACAAGCTTCCATTTCCTCTCCTCCACACTCCCCTAATATTCTTCTTCCACTCCTCTAGCTTTATCTACTTCTTTCATCTAACTTCTTGCCTTCTCTTTATCACTTTCTTGACATCCTCCCTTCTCTTTCTTTTCCCACTTACAAACACCCCATGTATGCTTTCATGTCTCTCCTAATCATTCGCTTACGCTACATTTTTCTTCTTATCCTTCTCCCAATACATAACTTGCTTCACTTCCATTTCTCATTTTCAACTAGCTTTTCTTGTCCATCTTCTTTCTCACCATCCTTTTCATTGCCTTGCATCATTCATTGCATCTTGGTTCCCTTACTCCTTCCTATATGTCTGATATTTGCATTTCTTCATTTCTCTTTTCTAGTTCCAAATATCCTATTGTGCTTTCTACTCCTATCCTACGATCTTTGAAAAATTCTCTACTTTCTGCTTCGTCACCTGGAAATATTCGAGCCCGGTTAAATTTTTGTTCATTTTGAAGGAAATCATTTAGGAATTACGGATATAACAAAATCTGCCGGTTTCTACACGGTAAAAAAGCTAAAATTATCAATAAAGTGAGGTACGTGCAGGCGCCATCGCCATATAAACTGGACCGCTCATCTGGATGCGCGAACTCGAACGTAGTGGAAAGAAAAGGAGATAGTGCTCTATCCTTTGCGCGAAGTAACGGCGCTAGCCGTTCGTTAGTCCCGTTTCACTATTCAGACTTCCCAAAATCTATTTTTCCGGCAAATGATTCCCGAAACTTTCCCATGTAAGTTTAAGAAATTAGTTTTTTGGAAAAATATATTAAGCATTGTATGGAGATGCACTTGTATGCTTGAACGTGTCTTTTTATTTAGGATAATTATTATCATCCTGTTCGTTCATATTCCATTTATATAGTTACAATGCTCGAAATTACAAAACTTTTCATGAAATTTTTAAAATTAAAGTTTCTAATTTTGATATGGATCAAAATTTTTTATTAAAACTTGCAAATTGCATCTAATTGTCAAATATTTGATGCATGCTTGAGAACCTTTGTATATAAGCAATAAGCATAGCATAGATTTTCATGCAAAATGAATAAGACAAGCTGAATTTAATGGATCCAATAAATTCATCAATGTAAACTTCAATATTTATGACCTTCATTTTATCCAAGTTCCTTATTTCGTAGTTTTATTTTGAAACGAATGTTATTTATTATATTTAATGTAGCACATAATATTGATTTCAAAATTAATCATCGACATATGAATATAATATGTCGATGCTGTAAATAAATGTTTTTCTAGGTTATGACGTCAAGTAAAAAATATAGTTATATAATTAACTGTGAAATGAACGCCCGTCGCTCACGTCGCTTTGCGTTTGACAAACAAAGCACATAAAAACCATTTTTTCCGTTATTCGGATTATTTATATTGAAAACTTCAAACAAGCTTGGGCCGTCAGAACCGGGGCTGTTCCCATTGAGGGTCCCGCTAACTACTCATACAGGCCTGGGCCAAAACCAAGAGCTAATCATAAAAAGCAAGAGGGGAAAATCGCGGATAGATCCTATGTACCTTCATTTCTATACCAAAATGGATGTGCATTAGACATGAGCGGTCCAGTTTATATGTCGATGGCAGGTGCTGAGAACTATTCATTTCCCACTCCGCACCTCTCTCTCCCTCTCGCTCTTTCTCTATTTCTCGCTCTCTCGCACCTGTAAAATTTTCTTTTAAACTATCAGAACAACGGAATTCCTCTACATAATTGTCAGATTTTAGGTCAGCACAGCAAGGACATCAAGCTGAACCCCCTGCATATTAATCTGATGAGCTTGAGTATTCCAAGGTCACGATTTTTTTTACATTTTCAAAAATCGGCCGTGAGTTATGGACGCGTCTAAATCGTTAGTCTTTGGAATATAATACCTTTAAGAGTTCACTTAACATTCTCCCTGAATATCTGATGAGCTCGGATAAATTTCTTCTTTTTAATTCTCCACTCCGTCATGCGGCCACCCCCATCTTGCAAGCCGGCAGATTAATATTTTTTCGTTATCAGAAGCACGTAGGGCGTATACGAAATTAATGTCTGATGCGATCTAGAATTCCTTTGTTTCCTAATCTTCACAATCCAATAGGTTCCTGCGACGCTTAAATAACTTCCCATTTAGCCTCTTGGGCTCCCCTACTATTAGGAAGAAGTTATAATTTGAATCGGTAGCGATAACGACAACTAGTAACTGTTTTTCTGATGTAACGGTAATCAAAAATAGTTACTTTTATAAAGTAACTTGCACATCACTAATGACTCCAAATCCCTTGGATCGGAATTCTGGTTCAAGCAATGACTAAACCTGCGATTTCGGTCCAAGCTTGGACCAGGAAAAATATGGGAACCGCAGAATTGCATGACGCCATCTATAATTTTCATGCGGTCAAAATGTGAACTAGCGCAAGTGAGTTGACAGTTTTGAGATGCATTTCAATTTTTGCATGAAAATCCTTTTACGATTTTTTCAGTTTGAAACAATAGTTGGCCAATGCAAAAATGTACTTATTGGAAATAAATTGTTTCTGACACAATTTTCATCATATACAGTAAAAAACACCTTTACTGTCGAAACTGATTTTTCTCAAAATAATATTTATTTTCCTACATCATAAAAGTTTCAGTAAATTATGATGTTAGGTTAGATTTAACATTTCAGTGACGTTCGCCCATTACTCATATTCTCTGTAAATTCTGAATCAGATTGTTCACTGTATACGTCATTTAAAGTTTATTAAGGCTCAAAGTGTGTAAATACTTACTTGATATGGTGGGATAATAGTTTCTTCGAGGAAAAACGGGTTTGACAAAGAACGTGCTTCGTCACGATAAACATTTAGTTTTGAACACTTTGTTTTCGATAAATAATAGTTCTCAATACTCACTATTAAGTTCATACTTTGCAGGACAATCGTCGTTCGCGAACTAGCGCAATCTAAGGATTTAGAGTGATCGCTGGAGTCGACGCAGAAATACTTAACCCCTCGAAATTTTGTTTGTTCATTAATTTTGTGCTCCTTATAACAATTTTCCTCCCAAATTTAAATATATAATTCCGAATAGTTCAAACATGTTCCCTTATGTCAGAATATTGTCGGTATGACTGGCGCGAGCACTATTAAAAATCGCTCCTGACTTCGAACCACTGTAACTCGGTCAAAAAAAGGTGGGGATTTGAAATAAGTAAAATGAAAGCTTATGACATCCTGCGTCTGAGAAACTTTAGTAATTATATTTGTTACTTCTGTGAAGATCACGTTAGAAGTTGAAGGAAATTCAATAATTTTTCAAATTTTCGGCTCCAATTTTGACTCGCGGCATGACTTGGGAAAGACGCAGAAAAAGTTGGAATTTACGTGACGCAACTTTCGAAGTCTTATCTTTTATTTGAGCCAATGAAGCTTAAGAAATCCTAATGGGTTTCCGAGAAATGACTGGAAATGTCGATGCGTCTCTGCGTCGAGTTTCAGTAGGTGAACATATAAATATATATCTATATATTAGAAAAGAAATAGAAAGAGAAAAAGAAAGGAAGGAAGGGAGAAAATTAGAAAAGGGGTAAGGAAGAAAGGAACAAAATAAAGAATAGCAATTATAGCAATAGCAATTTTCGTAGTCATTTTTCGGGAACCCATTTTGATTTTTAAAGTTTTATTGTCTAAAATCAAGAATAAGATTTCAAACATTCTGTCGCTTGAATTAAACATTTTTTTCTCAACTTCAGAGTCCATGATACACTGGCAACAAGAATTTATTTGGATCAAAGAAATGCAGTACTGAATACGTCCAATTAAAATATTCCTTTGATCAAAGAATAGGTTTGTCGTTCCGAAATATGTTTTTCAAATACAAGAATCATTCTTGTCTTGTGAAAAATTTCTCTCAATCAAAAAAATATCTGATTGGACGTTTTCCGTACTGAATTTCTCTGATTCAAGTAATATTTTTTCTCAGTAGACGAGTTACAGTTGAAGTACAAGGTTCAGGAAATCATTGGATTTTTTTGTAAAACTCTTCGCGCGCTGTATCCTTTCCGAAAAGATACAAAAATCGCCACCACATTTTTTTTTCAAATCTCTACCTCTTTTTTGGACCAAAGTATTGAAATTTTTCTTGATAGTCGCGCAAGTCTTACCGACAATTTCCGACGGTAGTGTAAAGTTACTCCAGTAACTAAAAAACTGAATCGGTTGAAAATACAAATTGAAATTTTTTCACGCTCCTCTCAAGGTAACTGAGTGGAAAGTGGAAGAAATATCGAAATGGCTGATGGAAATTGGATTACCTAATATCGTCAAGCATATCGAATCCACGTCAATTACTGGTCATCATTTATTGCACGTATCTGAGGACGAAATCATCCATAAACTTCGCATTAGAGAAGACGAAAAAGTAAAGTCAATTTTTATCTTACCTCGACATTATTTTTGTATCAAAATTTGTGAAGAAAAAACCATGCTTTGAAATAAATAATGCTTTCAATATTTATGAGTGGATAAAAAGATTAGTGAATTCGACCCTATATTTTATTCTAATTGATTCTGCTCTTTCAGACAATGGAAAATCTTAGAAAACAATTATATTGGTTAAAGCGTGAAAATTCTAACGCGATGGAACCAATAGAAGAAGCTGAAATTCCACATGATTTCTTCTGTCCAATCACACATGAATTGATGAAGGATCCAGTAGAATGTTCAGGTATCGTAAAAAAGGGAAAAAAACGATGAGTGTTGATGCCAAAAACTTTAACAACTTTGAGTCCCAGTCATTTCCCTCTTTCCCTGAATAATAAGTTTTTTCTAAAATTATTCCAGTATATTACTTGGGGGAGAGCTCAATACAGTAAATAGCCAATATTTGTCAATTGCAGGAAAAATGAAGTACAATGTAAACTTAGGAGTCCTTATAACGTGAATGAAGTTGATGTATTCAGCTTTGTGATAAGAATCTAGTAAAAATGACTTTATGAGACAATGAAGTTTTTGTTCACAGTGGACAATCGATTCTGCACTGGAAAGTGGTACAAAAACGTGTGTACTTATACCTATCGATAGGATGCATTTTATACCTACGCTACTTTTTAAACAAACAGAAAAACGTTATTATTACTATTTCGAAAAAAATTTGAAAAACTATAAGGTAAGTTATTTTGCTAATATTTCACGATACATCTTACAGTAGGCAGGTTATATGTGAGGTTAGGATTGTCATTAATCACACCAACGTTTCTGCGTCAAAAGTAACTAGAAAATATCGATGAAATTAACTTGGTCATCAGCTGATCCTGACATGTAGCATTTACCAACCTTTGAGTTTAAATGATCTCTATGACTTCTCAGTGTAAACACACTCTGATATCCACAGAAGAAAAATGGAGAGTCTCAAGAAATATGCTTATACCAATAATCTGAGATAGAATATATGATTCTATGGTTGGAAGTATTACAGTTTATTGACCAAGGAACGTATATTAACAAACGAAATTTTTCTGGGAATATTGTATTTACTTTAAAAAATTTACTGACGTACACGATGGAATTAGTTCATCTTGTTGAAAACTATCCATTCTTGTTATTTTGGTTATTACATTTAATTAGAACATGCAAATCTGTTTTGAGATGTATCTTTGCCATAAGTTATCGTACGGAGTCTGCAAATCAAATTAAGTTTTGGCATTTTGCTTTCTGTATCCTTATCCACTGTATGAAGCTATCAACTGTAGGGAGTTTCCCCCTATACCAAAACACAATCACGAAAACGGTTGCATTTTTAGACGACTCTTTTAGGAAATTATGAATGAAAAATTATGCTATTTAAAATGACTGAATGATGTAAACAATATTTTTTTACGCCCTTACCCATATTTTTTCAAATTTCTTTTTTGCTCTGTTTCCAAGAAACTTCCCCTCTCTCTTGTTATTTTGACCAGAGTCAAACTGAATTACTGAACCCAGTAAGAACATCCAACTCTAATATTTTGAAAGTTAATTTTCTTTAATTGGAAAGTCTACTGGCACATTTTGGATTCAGTATTTATCTCTTTTGATTGAAAATTCTACTATTTGTTCAAAGGTTGAAATAATTTTCTCCATATTCATTTTTTTTGTAGGAGAAATCCAATATTGTAAGATGCGGATTTTATCATTCAATTTTTTGTTGAAAATTCATATTTTTCAAAAAGAACTCAACTACTTGGTTGAAAGTTGAACGACGCGGTTGAACATTCATTTAATTGATTAAAAATTCAAGTTTTTTGTTAGAAAATCTTTTTTCCTTATTGAAAATCAATTTTGATCTGCGAATTTAATTATTTTTAAAATCAACTACTAGGTTTTCAGATGTACTTCTTTGTTGGAAGCTAATCCATTGGCTTACTACTCAATTATTCCGTTGAATGTCCGTTTTATGTTTTGCTAAAAATCAATTTTTTGAATTGCAAATTCAACAATTTCATTCTCATATTCTGAAAATGCACACTTCTTTATTGAACATTCCAATAGTGGTTTGAAAGTTACATCACTTTGTTTCAAATGCGTTATTTCGGTTGAATATTTATACTTCTGTTCCAAAATACAACTGTTTTCGGCGGAAGTTCAATCTTCACAGTTTAAAAAGTTGATTAATTGGTAAAAAATTTTCATACGTTCTGATAGAAATTCAACCTTCTTTTAGAAAATCCGTCTTCTTGGCTCAAGATTCAACTATTAGTTTTGAAAACGCAACTGTTTGAGGTTATAGTTTCGATCTGTTTTGCTTCCAAATTTAACTACTCTGTTGGAAATTCAACTTTGCAGGTTGGAAATTCAACTTTTCTGTTCAAAATTGTGTTATTAATTCAAACGTTCAACTATTTGGATGGAAATGTGATTGTTTGTTCCGGAGAACTGGAAAAGTTTTCAAAATAGCGTGATGCAGTTTTTGACGGTCCTTTAGAGTTAATGATTTCCAAAATACCTTTGAAGTCTCTGAAGTCTGATTTGAAAATCGATTAATTAACATTTATCCCGAACACCGTAGGGAAAATGCCAAAACTTAATCCAATTTGCAGATTTCGTATGAATACTAATGACTAAAATGCATCTCAAAAGAGATCTACATGTTCCTATTGATTGTAATAACAAAAATAAATAGTTTCCAATAAGATGAACTAACTTTATCGTGTACGTTAGAGATTTTTTCAAAATGACTAAAATACTCCCAAAGAATTTTTTTTTAATAATATATATTCCTTGGTCATTTAACTGTGATACTTTTAACGACGGAATCATATATTCTATCTGAGATCATTGTTTAGGGTGACCAGACGTCCTCCTTTAAGTAGGACATGTCCTCCTTTTTGCTTTCCCGTCCTCCTAAACTGCGCAAAATCGTCAAAACGTTCTCCTTTACAATTCATAGATGAAATTTCCTTATAATTTACTCTCTGTGATACCTTTATTCAGTGTCTTTATTATACCGAAAAAGGGGTTGGAGATATCGCAATTCAAAATTTCGCGCGCGAAAGAATCAATCACACTTTTTATTGGTCTGGAATAAGTATACGATAATTCCGATATGCTATTGGTGCTTGATAAATATCAAGTTCGTGTGCGTTTGACTGCCAGTTCAGTGTGTGTTTGACAATGGTCATCATCAGGGTTACGAAGTTACGCGTAACTTGAGGTTTTCTACGAATAATACATAAACGTCGTAATTTACGCAGAAATTTTTAGATAATAATGTATAGTTATTATTTTTTTATTATTTATCAGCATTTGGAACTCGAAAGTTCATTGCCTCATCTACCCGAGACCGCCACGCGTC
>WSXT02090546.1:0-11731 GCA_011762715.2 Neuroterus valhalla
CGAGCGCGAAGCGCGAGATCCTACGGACGCGCGCCCTGGGCGCGCTGATACTTGCGAGCGAAGCGAGCTGCGCGCGATGAGAATGTACCCGCGAAGCGGGCAGATTTTTTATTTTACAAGACTAGCCTTTGCAGAAGGACTCCGAGCATGCTATTTTTCGAATTCCAAGCGGTAGAAAATGAGCAGCCGTCATTCAAAACACATCTTATCCATGCGTATAGAAATAGATCAGTTTGTCTTCTGACATCTGAGTCGATGTTGTTCATTACAGTTGGTGTTGGCTCGCAAACCTAACATGTTTTTTACGGCATTTTTTTCGTAATAGCATTGTATACTTTACTATATCTATCATGATCAACATCAGAGTATGAGGAAACGAATATCACCTTATTCGTCATGTTTGATGAGACTATGCGGGAGATTTGCTACTTGACTTTCCATCTTATCTCTTTCAGACTAAGATACTTCAGTGGTGTCTCCAAGAATTGAATTCTTTTTGGTTCACAACTGCAAGAGGACGCAAGATGATAATTTTTTCCACATGATTATATTTTCAGGTGTATGAGGTCCTTGCGTAAACAGCTGTAAGGAACAAGTGGAGTTAAATTAAGGTTTTGATCATCAAAATCTCTCAGACATAGCCCGTTATAAGCTGCATGGCTCGATTTACCATCGAAGCCCGAATTCACGAACAGAGTCGAATCCGAAAGACATGCGGAAGGGAGCAAGTGCAGAAAGGTTCACTGATCCTGACTGGCCATTCCGTTAGTTGATCGAGAATGGAATTTTGGCTATTTCTCCAGTCACTGGAAAATCGCTGATACAACAAATTGGTAAAAGAGAATAAAATATGAACTACTTAGGAGATAAAGTTTGGAGGAATACGAGGCCGATAGAAAAATTGCAAAGCACAAAGGATAGAAAGGATAGAAAATAAATAGTGAGAGGTGATTATTGCACATGAAAATTAACATATAGAGAGGAAAACATAGGAGTTAAGGATTAGATCAAACAAAAAGAAGAAAAGGTCAAACCAATCATGCAGCAAGACTTCGATGCAAGAGTAGGAAGAAGTGATTTGTCAAGAAAGAAAAACAGAAAAAGAGATACGATTTTAGGAAGCACTAAGCTTTACTCTTTGGCATATGCGAATGCTGTTTTACTAGTGGCAGAGGACAAAAGAGAATTGAATTTGATATTGAAAGTGTTTGAAAAGTACGTTACGGGAAAAGATTTACCCGTAAACGTTAAATGGACAAAGATAATGTGCTTCAGGAACAGAGGAAAGCGAGTGTAGTACAAGTGGAAGTTCAACGGAGAAATGATTGAACGCGGGGACGACTTCTGTTACTTAGGGTTTTGATCTAAATCAAGGGGAGGAAACAAGCTGCGAGTTAGAAGAAGGATGGAGTGTGTGAGTAAAATAATGGGTTAAGTTTGTGGCATAGGTAAGAGAAGGTTCAAGGATGATTGGAAGATTAGAACATGGATGTGTGATGTGTTAGTGTGGGCAGACGTGTGCTATGGAGTGGGAGTTTGGGGATGAAACGAGCAAAAAAGAGTGGAAAGTCTTCACAAGAGATTTCCGAGGTCGGTTATGAGGGTTAGATGGAGTTGTCCAGGATATATATTGAGGGAAGAACTGGGTAGAAAGAAAATGGTAGTTAGGCAAATGAAGAGAGCATGGAAGTTTGGAGAAGAGCTGGAGAGGGAAGAGGGAAGCAAAATCGCACTAGCGTGATGGAAGGAGATTAAGTTCAGAGAGAAGAGAGGCAATACGGAATGCTCGAAATAGAAAGAAGAGGGAGAAATGATAAGAAGGTATCAGGAAAAAAATGAAATTAAGAATTGAACTTGTAATAACTTATATAGCAGACGAATAACTTATACTTCTCCGTTATTCACTGGGAACACTGATGAAAGATCACTTCTCGCAAAAGTTGACAGTTGAACTATTAAATATGAAGGAAAATAAACAAACAGAAGAGAGGAGAATCGTTCGTGAAAATCAAAGAAGGAAATCGATTCAACCGATTAATCGGGGAGTTAAAAGATGCATTTTTAATCGATTAATCAAATAAAAAAGATCGATCTTTGTAGGAATGAATCAAGATCGCCCCTCCCTAAAATCAAATCCATCCAAGGTAGTAGGAGAGGGGATTGACGAGTCACAGTTATATACACCATTGCTCACGCGTTGGACACCTCTGATCTAGAACTATAACGTATCAGTGCTAAGTCGACCTTTTAGGATACTTTATCGCAAATTTTTTGAAGAAAATACGAAACAAAAGTTGATAAATTTCACAAGACAATTTGATCATGTATCGGTGCTACAAAAACTTTATATAATACTGTAACGCACGTTTTGTAAAGCAAATAAGTGACGGAAATGAGTAGCCGTCATAGAACAATTATTACATCATTATTCCCAAACTAACAAATCGCAGACGCTCTAGATTATTTGGCTGATCATTATTATCATTATTGTTGGTAAACTGATCAATCACAACCAATCTGTTATATTTTCACAATCTCAAAATTTTATTCTCAAATTCTTATTACAGTCATTTAATGCAGTCCTTCCTGGAAATACCAACCATATCTTTCTATGTATAGTCTTGCTGCTTCAACAGCTTTCATCCCGCATTATTTGCTGTTGATTTCAAATTTAGGAGGCAAAGTTTTTGAATTCGTAGGGATTCTTATATCAAACATATACGAATTTCAAATTTTCCAATTGAAGTTTGAGCATCGCTCAAGAATCTACCAGCTGTCTTTTCGTCGTTCATTGTCTCGCTACCTCCGGCTTCAGGAATATCAATCAGTAGATCCACCCTCCTCTTAGTAGCTGCTTGGATGGTTTTCTTTCTCTCTACAAGACTAGCCCTTTCGGGAGAACTACGGGCATGATTTTTTTCAAATTCCAAGCGGTAGAAAATGTGCAGCCATCTTCCAATCTACATCTCATCCAGGCATATAGGGATAGATCAGTTTGCCTTCTGACAGCTGAGGCAATGTTGCTTGTCATAATTGTTGTGCCCCTCAAACGTTACATCTTTGTAAAGGAAATTTTCCTCCAATTACATTGTAAACTTTACTATCTATCATGATCAACAGCAGAGTATGAGAATACGAAGTTATCACCTTGTTCATCATGTTTAATGAAGATGTGGAGAAGATTGTCTACTTGACTCTTTATCCATTTTTTCAGATTTAGATACTTCAGTAGTGTCTCCAATGAATTGAATTCTTTTTCGTTTACAACTGCGAGATGAGGCAAGACGATAATTTTTTCTACATGATTGAATTTCCAAGTGTAGCAGGTTCTTCCGTATACACCTCTAAGGAACAAGTGGAATTACAATAAGGTTTTGATCATCTAAATCTTCCAGGCATAGCTGTTAATAAGCTGCATGGCTCGATTTAACATCGAAACCCGACTTCACGGACAGATTTGAATCCGAAAGACATGCAGAAGTATACGTCAACTGAAAACATGGAAAGTACAATTTTCAGTTTGAGATTAACTTTCCAATTAACTACTATTCAAGTTTTGCAAGGAAGGATAACTCTTTTACGAACGATTGGATGATCAACAAAATATTCCGATGATGTCAGGGAAGAGATGAGGAATCTCAGAATTCGGGGAGTGATCAGTAACGAAAAGATGGATATAGTGACAGGAGAAGTAGGATGGGATAGGTGAAAAATATATAAGAGATATGAGAATATAAGGAGAGAGAGGAGATGGCTAGGTTAAGTATGAACTGTTAGCAATCTAGAAGAGTATCAGAAGAAGACAGGTGAGTTATGACGTTGGGTAAGGTAGATTGTGAAGCATGATGTTTTTCATTTCCCCAAAAATTATCAATCTCACGATTTAAGTGGACATTAGATGGAGTAAACAAACTTATTACTTTGTTTTTTTTCCTTTTTTTATATTCCGCGTAGGAATGCTTTAGGAAAATCTTTAGTCGTTCGTTTGGGTAGCCTGGTAAAACTCCAATTTCAGACTTTTTCGTTACAAACGATCATGCTTTTTATATATATTATCCTTCTTTGCACGTTACTTAATGGTGGCGAATGTGATAATGAGAAGAAAAAAACAACAGGATTAACAGAAAAAGAGGCCCAGCGTAAGTTCAACAACCTACGATTTGATCAACATTAGGTTTTCGGGGGAAATAAAACAGGTCACTTTTCACCTTTCCTTCATCTTTTCATAAAATCATTCACTTTACTCAAAACATTCTGTTTAAGATAGAGTATTGCACTTATTTAACTTGCAGAGAATTGTATCATCCAGGGTAAAAAAGGTCTTCAAAACTACGATGAGAAGTACAAATGTGATTGGCAAGAAGGACTCGTCTACCCTACATTATATACAGCTATCGATTCGCGTAATTATATTCATCCAGATTCAGTTCATGTAAAATTTTTATAAGGTATAGCTCCAGTGAAAGAATACGATTTTGTCGAAAGCGTCCAATCGGGAAGATCAGTTCAATTATGATCTAATTTTTCATCAAATTTCTTGAGTTTTTAGATTTTTTGACTCTTACTTCCCCCACATTTTGAAGAAATTTTATTTTTATAGAATTGTGCTACAGAAAAGGGGCAGGTACACCACCTAACAACTGGGAATGTTCACCAAGACCAAAACATGGAAGCTAGACTATAGAAACAATGAGGATAAAGACAACATATTAAAAAAATGGATTTATGGTACAGCTTTGAGTGTGGAAATAACACAATGGAACTAGATGTACAGTTATACCAGATGAAATGAACAATCAGATTAAAAATATCTAATGTGTTCCAAATTTTTTTTTTCAGTAATTACTAGATTCTCTTCTTCCTGTACCTTTGTTCCTTCATCTCTGAAAAACCCTTCAACTCCTTCTTCTTGTTGTAGTAAACCGATCACTATCATTTTCGCTGATGGAAGAAAATTATGGAATCACAGTACAACAAGTGGTATAAGATGGTGTAATGAGTGAGGAAACCAAAATGGGGAAGGGGTTCGAAGCATGTCTATATAGAAAGAGGACATTTGTTCGAAAGGTGTACTGGAGAAGAAGTGGAGATCAGAAGTGCGAGTGATTATATGGGAGGAATACTGGATGAAAGTGGCCAAGGTGGAGGATCGAAGGAGAGACTGGAATAACTAAAAGAGGATACAGCCAAGGATTTGCAAATATAAGAGGACATAGACAAATGTCTAAAATAGAAATTCGAAGAAACTATGAAATCGGGAGGAGTTGGGGAAATGTTGGACGTCAGTTGGAAGATGCTCAAACATGTGCACATAGTAGTTTTTAATTATTATCAATCATCTGAAAAAATATATTTCAAGCGTTAAACTGAAGATAAAATAAGAAGTTAGAGACACTTATGCATCTATACAAAAAGGGAGCGGAGGTCCCTAAAACCGCAAAAGTGGAAAAAAATGAATGCCTATCGTTCAAATTTCAAATTGTTTTAGATTAAATATTCAAAAATTCCAAACAGACATTTCAGAATTCCAGCACGAGAGTGTGAGGATGCAGTGAACGTTTGGTGCAAAGTTTTTTTTGGATATCTAGGTTTTTGAGAGAGAGTTTGTATAGTGGAAAGGAGAGAAGAATGAGAATATTGATATTTTTCGAGAGTAGGACGGATTCGTGTGGGTTAAGCTATCGCATCTAGTTATTTGCAACGTTGCTGATCGAGGAGTAGCCTTCCTCGAGTAAAAAACCAGGTACGGATTTGCAGCGATGGAGACGGTGCGGTCGAAGACAGGTAGGTTTTACTGTGATTGATCGGTAACGAGAGGAGTTACAGAAGGGAAGAAAGGATACAGAATAACGTTAGGAAGACAGCCCAGCTAACAATCTTACTTGCCTAAGAAGTACTATACAGGTAACGATACTCAAAAAATCTGTAAGAGGGATGAGAATAAATAACAATAACAATTACGATTACTGGAATGTGACTTTTATGAGATGGAAAATGTTACTCTCTATGTTTCAACATCTAATACTGCCTAGTAGAAAGTTCCAAGCTAGTGAATTTCCATCTTGTAACATGTAATTACTGAGGAAACATGTAGGGCAGTAACAGGTTAGTTGAGGAGGGGGAAATAGTGAGGGAGAGAAAAAATTAGGAGCGACCTCAAAACATCCAAAAATGATCAGATCTTCACCCGAAAGAACTAGCTGCGAAAGTAATATTGAGAATGGTGAAGGGGAGGGTAAAAACGAAAATGAGACTGGATAGCCGATGAAAGGGGAAAATATGGAAATTATCCGCGATATGATATTGGAACTGATCATGTTTTAGGTAAAAAGGAGGAATGAACAAGAAGAAGAAGAAAGCAGGGAAAAAGGCAGTTAATCATCTGTCTTGCGAGAGATAAGGCAATGGGAAAGAGTCACAGAAAATTAAGGTTAAAAGATGCAGAATCGAGAAAAAAACTCCAAAGAGAGAACCTTCCAAAAAGTAATATTGTAATTGTGATGATGTTGTTTATTTGAATAAGCAGCAACACGTTAGAATATAAACTGACACACTGGTAAACTGGTGTTTACATAATTCCGATTTCTGAAAGGATTTGCATTAAGCTTCTTAATCAGATTTATTATCATCAAATTACAGTACAGGATAACCGCGAAAGAGTCCCCTTAAGGTTTTCCTTATTTCTCAACGATCCATCCATATTCGAAAAACGCGAAATACAATAATTCTAACTTCTGACCACTGAAACCAAGTTAAGGTCAAAGAGAAGATCATGTTTTTTCATGAGAAATTATTATTTAACTTGAAGCAATCATCATTGATATAGATATGGTACATTATTTGTAAATTAAAAAAGACTTCTCAAAACAAGAAGTAAATCTTTCTCCGATCGATTCCGTCATTCAGGTTCAATAGAAATTGAAGCCCCGTTATATTGGTCTTACGATAAATTTTTTTTAAAAATTTGATCGTAAGACCGAAATAACCTTGCTTTGGTTCCCACTAAAGTTGTATTAGTTTTTGTTAGTTGGTTGAAAAAAAAACCAAAGGAATTTCAATTTTTTAGTGAAAGCAAGTTTTTTTACAAACATTTTGATGAATGGTGTCAAAACTGGACAGGTCTTATTAAAGTCTTGTTCGTGTCAAAGCAAAATGGTTCATAAACGTGAGAAGCAGTTTAAAAATTTTTCTAGGTGAAGTTTTATTGCATTATGTACTCAAAAATTTTCATTTAGGTTGAAAACGTGAAATATACATATATCTTGAAACTTTCTTGAAATGATTCGAAGGAGGATGGAGTATTTCCGATGAAAGTTGAATGAATTGATAAAACCGAGCTGGCAATATTCCGGCTGGCTACCGAAAGAGCTCGAGATTCCACAAATTATATTTTGGATTTGCTGCTTGTGATTTTGGCCATTGATAAATTAATAATTACCTCTCACTGCGTAATTATTGAAATCCTAATGAAAAATATATTTACAAAATATTTACAACTCATTGTTTGAGACGGTTCCTGACTGTTTCCGACCACAGAAAGATTTTCCTCGGTCTGCTCTTTTATGATCATTTTGATAGAAATTTGTCTGCTCTAACTCAAAAAACTTTCCCCAGATAAAAAATCAACTATCAGATGTTTCTTTGAGAATTTTATTCCTTCAGTTTATAAATTCCTCAATTTATTTAAAGTGAGATTACTCTGTCACAATTATCGCCCAAATTCAGTCAAAAATAAAGTACATGGTAGCAAATCGAATTTTTTTTCATTGGAGTGTTTGAAAGAGAATTAATTTTTTGACACACTTAATACTTCTACGATGATCCGTTATTATAGAAGGGAATGTTTCAAGTTTTGATATGGTATAAAACGAGTATCTTCAGGACATAAAAAAACTGAGATCTATGGTCATCTTGTTATTATGTATACTCTAAACGATACCTGTGATTCGTCAAAGGCCTCACTGTGTGGACTGATCAAAACTGATGGGCCAATTAATTCTTTTTTTGCTAATCGGTGTAGTAATAAATCCATTGTCCCTTGTGCTGATTGCGTAAAATGTTTGAACCTGACTTTACTCTCATTTTCCATTATCTCTTGGATTACTGCTCCCCTGGTTTCTCCAATGTAGACACTGCGAAAATAATAAGGAGTTTTCATACTCCTGGATCACTTGATGATGGTTTCTTATCTCATATTTTCTTTCAAAGTTATCTTATTTTCGTAGGCGGTTTCAAAATGGTTTGTATGTTGTGTTTTCTGAGAAGTCTATCTTTTTGTTCTCTAACACTTTGGATATAGGTCATTTTGTTCGTTTGTGCAATCGTTTTGCATTAGGGTTTATTTAACATTTCATAATTCTCTCCGTAGGTTTTCTTTATCTGGTATAGAGACTGTCCTGTGAACAAGGAAGTTGAAGACCGACTGCTTTCAAGATGGGTGGTGATAAGAGGAGGCATATAAGTTCATTCTTTGCAGTTAAAATTAGAAGTTTTTCCTCTATTTTCAAGCTGGGAATAAAGCTGACGGGACAAAAAAACGGAGTTTTTTCACCAGTTTTCAGGACCGAGTTTGGTCATCGAAATCACCAAACTGCAGGAGACTGGTGCCCTTCTCAGTGTTACCTAACCAATAATGACTCGTTTTGCTCCGGCTTCTTTTGTTCTACCTCTTTCCTTTTGTACCTTCCTTCACATGACTGTTGTTTGGTGTTGACTGACATTATGGATTGATAAACCACTGTATAACGAATTAGTCCTCTTTTAGGACATGACTTTATTTTCGGAACATTTTCTCGCTTGAAGTTAGTGCTTAGATGGATAATTTACAAAGTGAATGATTCAAACTATAATATAGCCTCGGATGACTGGACTGCTGCTTTCATTAACGAACCGCGTGCCCCCGGAAAAGTTTCAGGTGATGAATGGAGACTAAGTGTGATGAATCTAAAGGAAAGAAAAAGGGATGTGAGAATAATAAGGTGGAGAATGGTCTCGAGCTTTGGTCAGGAGTAGACAATGAATCACATGCTAGCCAAGGAATTGGTCTCATTATAAATGAAAGAGCAAAAGAACATGTCAAAATGTTTAAGTGTGTATCTCCTAGATTATTATGAGTTAGAAGGAAGGTTGGAATCAAGAGATTGTTTATTATAGCATGTTATGCTCCTGTTGATGGCGACAGTAGGGAGGTAAAAAATAACTTCTGAGACTCGTTGAATAACGTAATAGAAACATGCGATTCAGGCAAAAGAATAATATTACTCGGAGACATGAACGGTTGGGTTGGTGTGCAACGCGATTGTGCTGAAAGAGAACTCGGTTATTTCGGAGACCCGAGAACGAACGGCAATGGTTGATCAGTTTGTGTTCAGAAAAGGGTTCGTTTATCATAAACACCTAGTTTAGGCACAGAATGATACACATGTATACCTGGTGCAGAGGCGAAAGCCATAGTATGATCGACTTTGTTGTAGCGGATGAAAGACTAAGAGGGTTTGTAAAAGATACAAGGGCTATGAGAGGTTCTGAATGCGGATCGGATTACTATCTTATAATTCTAAAAGAAAACCTGGATCAAGGATGGAGGAGAAGAATAGTATATTTTGCATCAAGTAAAAGAAGTAGGCGATTCCAACGAGTGTGGAGTTTGTCGCGCAAGCGCAGCGAGCGCGGCAATCACATGAGTGGAATTGCCGTCTTCCACATGGTGCACATACACTTTTGTCCAAATACTCGCGAGAGGAATACGGCTGAGGAGAATGTCATGAGTTTTGTGAACAAAATCAATTTTTATAAATAAATCCTAATATCACAGAATCGAATTTCAGATATAAATTTTAATATGTATCTGTAATAATAATATTTTCCAATATCACAAATATATGCCTTTCCAAGATTAATGGTACAATTAGAGCAATCAGCAGCGGCACAAGAAGACATCATTTTGTGATCAAGGATGTGATGTTGCAGTTCTTGCACCATCACAAGAATCCGAGAGAAATACAATACTTTTGAAAATAGTAAGAAACGACCGACACCTCTGGTAAATTCGGCACTTCGTGGCTTCATTTGTAAAATTTATTGATTTAAGATGATTTGATTTTGTTGCCTTGTTTTTTTGTATGTTAATAAATATCTTGTGAGCTCCGTGGTCTTGAGTGACCAGGCTCAAGGATTTTTTCATCTCGTGGCGTCGTCGATTAGGATTTGCTGTCACCTCCTTTTAGCGAGGCTTCTACTGTCCAGAGACCTCCATTTTACCCCCTTCGGGCTAATCCTGGTTCCAATATGTTTCGTTTGGCTTCGAGAGCACCTATATATCCAAGGCACGTTCCTGATGAGGGTGGACCATGGTCGAATTACCTCAAATTTGCCAAAATGAAGGTAATGTCGCCACCAAGAAGTATTTATTTAATGGGCGAATTTACCACAAAATATGAAAATAGATAGTCGATTCAGTCCCAATCATCTTATCGCTTTTGTTATATTTTCTCTTTATCTATATCGTTAAGGGTTATTCTCGTTATTAATTCAAGAATGCACCCAGAGCGAAATGACCTCAAAGTTCGGGAGTGGACAGGCATATCCGCCCAATTTGTCTTTAGTGACAAACATTACTATTTAATTCCGCTTATCTCCGGGCTGCATCACTATGTTCAAGATTTAATTTACCAATAATGGAGTGCCGACTGGATTATCTCTCGACGTCAGTGCTAGTGTTGTCATGTTCTGGATTAGTAGCCTTGTAGTATTATAGTGTAGTACGGCAACCTGTCTAAGTGAGTATAAATGATGACCTTTCTTAGGGCCTCCCCCCCCCTTTCTTTTTTTTTACCCTCGTAGCCTTCTCTGATGTAGCCCCAAAACTTTTATCACCTCTTTCGATCTATCTCACCTAGTTACTCCTACGCACCTCCCCCCACCCTACCTTTTTTTGACTCCCTAGCAGTTTCAGTAAAATCTCCTATTTAAAATGTTCGCCTACTCGACCTATCTTGCCCCTGGTTTAGCTTGTCGACTCCCCCCCTTTTTCCTTTCGTATTTCGACTCCGATATCAATGTTTGTATCATTTGATGTGTTCCCTTTGTGAGGACTCCCCTCTCATTTTTTGTCCGTTATCGAGTTGACAGGTCGCTCGTTCCGTATTTGAGACACCAAATCACCGATTTATTTGCATTTTTTACCGTATTCAAATACTTCCTTTTAGTTCAGCTTACTACATCGCGTTGTAATTTCTCTCTCGTGAGACTATACTTGCTAATTTATTTATGTTCGTCACCTTATACAACCTTCCCTAGCTTCAGTTTGTCTCTTACACTGGTACTTTCTGTCTTTTCTGTTATAGGATAGCAAGAGTCAGGGACTGTAGCTGTCTTCTGTCGCTCACATTCTTTTTTACTCTTCGCACAGAGAATTCTACAACACTCAGCTTTCTCCCACGCGTCCAACCTCTGCCACTTCCCGAACGGGAGGAGACAAGCTGAGATAGCACTAGACTCCCACGCAAGTGACGAAGGCAGCACGCACAGCTTCCCCTATCGTCTTGCCATCCTATAAAAAGCCCTGCGTCAGCATGTAGAGGCAGACTATCCTGGTCTTCGAACCAGTGTGAACATCCTGTATTTGGTGCGAAATAAAGATTCCAGTGAAATTGACCCGAGTGCCCTTAGTCAAGCCTTTCCAGATTCCTTCACCCCCCCCCCCCTGCTGGTAAAGTACAGCAAGTGCCCC
>WSXT02090557.1:0-11731 GCA_011762715.2 Neuroterus valhalla
CGAAGTCGCGGCATAATGGGATCCCGGGCAAAACGGGAAAAAACGCAATTTCCAATCTCAAGTTAGCGAGACACCCCTGGAAAATAGCTTCCCGTCGTACGGCAATTACTTTAAAGCACGCATAAATTGCCGTCTAATTTGCCGTTCAAGAAAATATCATTCCCAAAGTCGCGGCATAATGGGATCCCAGGCAAAACGGGGAAAAACGCGATTTTCCATCTCAAGTTAGCGAGACACCCCCTGGAAAACAGCTTTCCGTTGTACGGCAATTACTTTGAAGCACGTAAAAAATTGCCGCCTAATTTGCCGTTCAAGAAAATATCAATCCCGAAGTCGTGGCATAATGGGGTCCCGGGTAGAACGGGAAAAAAACAAATTTCCCATCTCAAATTGGAGAGGCAATCCATGTAAATTGGTTTCCGTCGTACTGCTATTACTTTAGAGCATGTGGATAATTTCCTCCACGCTCCCCACAAACTTGAGAAATGGGGAAGATGTGTGACTCATATTATTCCAATAACCAGTCATAGGGGTGCCTTTGCGCCTCCCACAAAGCTTGGGAAATGGGGGAGGTGTGTGACTCACAATATTTCTATAAGCAGTTATAGTGGTGCCTTCACGCCTCCCACTAGACTTGGGAAATGGGGGAGGTGTGTGACTTACATTATTTATATAGCAGTACGACGGAAATCAATTTTCATGGGTTGCCTCTCTAACTCGAGATGGGAAATTGCCTTTTTTCCCGTTTTGCCCGGGATCCCATTATGCCGCGACTTCGGGATTGATGTTTTCTTGAACGGCAAATTAAGCGGAAATTTTCTACGTACTTTAAAGTAATTGCCATACGACGGAAAGCTGTTTTCCAGTGGATGTCTCGCTTACTTGAGATGGGACATTGCATTTTTTCCCGTTTGCCCGGGATCCCATTATGCCGCGACTGCGGGAATGATATTTTCTCGAACGGCAAATTAATCGGCAATTTTCTACGTGCTTCGAAGTAATTGCCGTACGACGGAAAGCTGTTTTCCAGGGGGGTTGTCGTGCTAGCTTGAGATGGGAAATTGCGTTTTTTCCCGTTTTGCCCGGGATCCCATTATGCCGCGACTTTGAGATTGATATTTTCTTGAACGGCGAATTAGGCGGCAGATTTGTTACCTGCTTCAAAGTAATTGCCGTACGACCGAAAGCTGTTTTCCAGGAGGTGTCTCACTAACTTGAGATGGGAAATCGCGTTTGTTCCCGTTTTGCCCGGGATCCCATTATGCCGCGACTTTGGGAACGATATTTTCTTGAACGGCAAATTATGCGGCAATTTTCTACGTGCTTCAAAGTGATTCCTGTACGACGGAAAGCTGTTTTTCAGGGGGTGTCTCGCTAACTTGAGTCTCAAGTTAGCGAACCAGGCCATAAAAAAACAAAATTAACGGCAAATTCCGGGAATTCCACGGCATAAAAGCGGCAATCGAACGGCAATTTTTGGTCCAGTAAAAAAGTGTTTACTGGATAGTTGTTCCGCTAACTTGACAGACGTGCGGTAATCGTGTGCGATCATCCCTCTCGTGTACTCTGCACCTAGTATGGTCATTCAGAAAGAAAGGGAGCACGTGAACAGTGTCAACAAACGTAATCATTTCTCACCGATTTCGGACTCTTTCCGTCGGATGTTCCCGACTTCAGAATAAAATCACGACGCACGCTCCCCAATTTATATAAATGTTCGGTATGTATATGTCGTAGGAATTTTATAGAATCCGGTAGAATCTGGCGTCTAGTGGAATGCTAGTACTAATAGCAATAATAACAATTAAACCTTCGGCTTTCAAAGACGATCAAATTAACTGTAAGGAAATGTTCGCCGGTCGCAGACAAAGGATAACTGGCCTTTTGGAATTTTTATTTTCGACAGAAGATTAAACGCGAAAGGTGGACCTCAACAATTAACTTAACAAATAAATTGGTATGATGAGTCTCTATGTGGCCGGTCATTGATCCGTGAAACTTCCCGTCGTGGGCCCGCCCGAATTGGTTGAAGCTGCACGTGACTTTACCCTTGGAGTTTGGTGGGTCGCAAATCCTTAGCAAAGGAGCGTCGTGCGAAGTAGATGGCAGGAACTCTACGGAACGAGCCCACCTAAACAGACACAAATTCTTGGCGCCAGTAAGAAGAGCTTGAAAGATTCAGTTATTTGCCAGACATCTCTCGACACCCAATACAAATTCTCCCTTTCCCCCCTTTTTGAGGATTCTGTCGTGACCGTTCGAGGGAACTCGTGGTATTTTATTTCCACCACATTACAACACATACTGACGAAATGGATTCCATTAAGCCTTCGCCTTACCCTGGTCGTGAAAGATGCATAATAGTGTTTATAGATGACTATCCAAAGTTTGCAAAAACTTATGCTAATGAAAATGAGTCAGACTCAGGCAATTGTTTGCAAGATCTCTTGGAAACTATGAGAAACCTAGTAAGCAAGGATTTGAGAGCTTGCTATATATGAGCAGACCATGGGAAAGAATTTATCGAGAGGAAATTCCTTAACGTAATGTAACGAAAGGCATAAACTCCAACTTCTCAAATCCCTTCACTCTTCCGCAAAGCGGGACCACTAAGATATTCGGTAGTATAGCTTATGCGAGAAAACCAATCAATGAGCCAGTTCTATCTTAACGCGCCAACGAAGCAATTTCGAAAGGTCAAAGACCAAATGGCTATGTATTATGGCATCCAGAAACTGGTAAAATAAGACATCCAAAACACGCACAGGTTAGAGAAAAATCAACATTAGTATTAGTAGTATTAGTATTAGTCCTACTTCTGAAAAAAAATCAGATAGAAACTTAGAATCAGAAAACCCAAATGAGACTTAAGTAAGAACTAGAAAGGGTGTAACAGCCTCCACTGATAAGAATATTCGGAAATCTTTATAAACTTGAATTAGGAAGTAGCCAAAGAGAAATGCTTAAAATGACATAGATTACACAGGAATGTCGAAAGGAAAAATAAATTCAGCGCACGAAGAAGCGGATACAAGAGTAGTTTTTCACACTCACAAAGTAGATGTGAATGCAAATGTAACCAAATGCTGCTCAGCTACTGACATTCTCATAGTAATGCTAGCACATATGAATCAAATCAAAGAAAAAGTAAAAATCTCAGTGAAGTGTGGATTGGTAATTAGCGCCACTTAATATTGACGTCAGCAAACTGTATGAGATTTTAGGAGAAGACACGAGCATCGCATTGGCAAGTTTCCATGCAGTCTAATGCTGTGACACGATAATAGCTTTTACCCAAAATTCAATTCGATATTTCTTTTCATCTTACGGAATGGAAAAATAATTGAACTAGCAATTTATTGCTGATAGGTGCTATAAACAAAACGCGACATTGCAGTTGAACCGCCTGTGTTCGTGCACTGGTATAATTATATCATAGGTTCCCCCTATATTGCGTATGTTCGTTGTTTTTATTGTTGAACGTTATTGTCTAACGTTCCCTCGACATATCCGTTGTCCTTGGCATATCCAGCGCTATCTGAAACAAGCCTTGCTTGGATGACCTATTCAAAAATGCAGTGGGCTCTCTGACTATTTGATACAGCCTCTGTACACTGTGCCATAGAAGAATATACGCTGTTTCTACCAACAGCGTGTATTCCTCTTTCTCACTGCGATCCTAATATTCCATCAATGATCAAAGGGATAGGAAGAGGAAAGCAGATACACTAAAAAAAACAAGCAAGGATGAAATCCAAGCGAAAGAATAAACAAAGCTAAAAGATGATTTTTGAGGAAATAAGAAACTATTCTGGAAATGGGTTTAGAAGACTATGGAAGAAGATACCAGCACTGATTAGCCGGAATTAGGAATGATGTTGGTGTAATGGTCTGGAATTCAAACAAAGTAAAAGACTGTATGAGTGTTTTTTCCCCCACAAGCTGTATAAAGGTGAAGCTTTGGAGCATTCCATTCGTGACGCAGACGAGAATATGATAGATAATTCTAAAGTAGGTGACGGCAGCAAAATCGGTATCGACGATATTATTTTCATAATTGAAAAAATGGAGAATGGTAAGGCTGCCGATGTGGTTGGTATTACTTTTGGAATGCTTGAGTGTGGTGGCGGATATTTGTTTGTAGGGTCGTCTGAGTTTATGAGTATATGTGCTGTAAAGAGCGAAGTTCCAAATGACTGGGAAGGGGCGAATATCGTCCTAATCTATAAGAAAGAGGTTGATCATGGTGACTGTGATACTTATAGGCAAAATATTTACCAAAGTACTAAATAATGAAGTCATGGAATAACAAAGGATAGAATCAGAGAAGTTTATTGTGAATTCATACCAGGAAGATCGTGTGCGGATCAGATATTTAGCTTGAGACAGATCACAGAGAAAAGCCTTAAAGTAAACAGAAAAATGTTTGGTGCATTTGTTGATCTAGATCAAGCTTTTGACGAGGTGGATGAGACCAAACTTTGGGAAGTCTTGAAAGAGTCTAGAGTGACTAGTTGGCAAGGACTAGGCAAGGGTGCGTTATGTTCTCTTGGATTTTCGATGAATGCATGGAAAAAGTTCTGAGAATAGTTCTCTTTGACAAAGAAGATTTTGACCTCGGGAGAGTGAAAATACATGGCCGGGCGTTTGCAGACAAGATCTTTACGGCAGAATCAGGCGATAATTTGCAGAGAATGATAAGCGGACTAGATACCAGCATGAATAGCATGGGTCTTAAGATTAACGAGAATATCACAAAAATTATTTTCTCTGAAATAAGGAGTGTGAAAGCAATATTCAATATCACCTTAAATGAACAGAAGATACATTGAGGTGATGAATTCGTATATTTCGTAAGTTTATCTACTGCTGACGGAAAGATAGATGCAGAAGATTCCAGACGTATATATGGGGGAGAAAGATTATCGGCAGTGTATGGAATGTTACTCAGAGTGAAAATGCAGCAAGTAGAGATACAATTGCGAGACATGATTCGGTGCTTGCACCAACTGTGCTGTATGGTAGCGAGACCTGGACGTATCAAGAAAAGGAAGAATGTGGGTAGGTAGAAACACTATATGACAAGAAGGAGAGAATCTGCTTAGATGGTTCGGCCACGTTGAGAGGAAGGATGGAGAACGATCAATGAAGCAAGTGTATTCAGATAGAGTAAATGGTACCGTACGCAGAGGCAGACCAAAGAAGGAATGGGAAAAATGTATGAAAAAGACTTTAAAGAGGAGAAATTAGAGAGCCATAGAAACACAAGAGCTTGTTTGAAAAAGCACATGAATGTGAATGTAACAGAATACGTATCACAGGATAGGGATTTTAGAGAAAAATTGTACATGAAGAAAAGAGTGAAACCTGGAGCAAACAATTTGGGATGCTGATTGGCCCGTGTTAAGATATCGCTCAGTGAATTTGTTATAACGGCTTTACGAAACTCTTCATATAGGGTGCTTGCTAGAGAGATCAGCCAGTGACTCTCGTCGAAGCGATGTTGCACAGGACTTGTATGTCGTTGAGAAATAGAAACAGACTGGACTTACTCTTGCTGTGTATTGTTTTCTTATAAGATCTTATCTCTAATGTTGCCAAAGCTACCTCGTGTTATTGCTCCTGCTTGACAACTCAATTAAAATCTCCGTTTACTAAAAATGCTGCGTCTTAAGCAAATGTCTTGGACTGAAAAAGTGAGGTTAGAAATGAAATCAAGATTTTTCACGTTCTAAAAATACCAAACTATGGGAGACAAACGAAATTTCGAAGCCGCGACTCGTAGCAGGATTCATCACATGCATTATGAATAATAGATGATTTGCATAAATAATTAGAACAAAGATATCAGATAGCTTGATTAGGGACGTTGGAACTCCGGATATTGCTTTTTAATAATAGTATCAATTTTAAAAGAGGTTCCAAATTCGAAATTGATTTGACTGATGATGTAACAATAAGCAGATTATGAAGAACTGGTAAACTTGATTGGAAGTAGAATTAACATTATCCATAGTTTGCGATTTCTGAGATTTTTTCTGTTGAATAAAAGGCTTTGTATTTTCTATGAATTCCAGGGTACTGTTCCTGCATTCCTGCAGACCCGAATAAACTTTGTCCCCATATTTCCCATCCTGCATTAAAAATTGCCCGGTGATCGGTAAACCTCCCGTCGAATTTTTGATAATTCTTTATAAAAATCCAGAAGCAATGACTATACCTCAAGTTATGTGACTTTGTGTTTGGTTTTATCTCCCAACTGTGGTTGACCTCTGCAAATAACCTCCAGAAATCTGAAATTCATCGTCCTCCACTAAAATGATTCGAGAAGAACAGATAAGAGGCTGTTATCGGTTTGATGTGATTAAAAGTTGGTATTTAGGTATGTATAGCAGTCATCCATCAAGTCTTTTGAGAAACTCGTGTGAGTTCTTCCTCCACAGTATTTATCTACTTGGTTGAAATGAAGATTACTAATTGCGCGTTCCTACTTGCAATTCTGGGATTTTTCCATTTCCAAAGTAAGTTGAAAACTTGTATAATTTACGAAGGAATAATAAGGATATCCAACTCCGTTTTGTCACCTCATAATAACTTTTATTGAAATTATAATGTTTTCCATGTTTACGTTTCGAAAAACTTCAAACTTTTCAATCAAGTCATAATAGTTACATTATTTCTTTATCATATTACGAATTAAAAATGTACTTGCCTATACTTTTTCTTCTCAAAATCTGTTCACACGTTTTTCAAACAAGTACTGAAAACACTGTTTATATATTTGTTCCGTATATCTTTCATATAATGATCAACGAAAGAATATAACCTCTCTAGCTTGTGTCAATTTGACAAACTTTCTCGCTTGCACACTTTTCCATGTCTAGGAAGAAGACAACTGCGCCCCTGCGCACGAAAATGTAAGATATAAGATGGTCTCCATAAACAAGGAGATCCCAGATCCCTCGGTGAGTACCACCAGTCTAACAACCGACCCACCCAGTAATGTTTTTTCCGATGCTTTTCAAGGCGCCGAATGCCTGATAAACCTGAAGAAATCTAAATTTGCCCCCCAACCTAACGAAAACTTTACCGGTTTAAAGAGGCACAAACCACTTGACAGTGACGAAACATACGTCGCGGAAGGACCTCTTCCGGAGGAAAACAACGACGAATTAGAAGCGATGGACAATGAATGGCACGTTACTCACGTGAATAACGTAACGCAGACAAGCAACTGCCAATCTAGTGACAATCTATGGGGAAACGGATATAATGGTAAGCCAATTGCTCCAGATTACCGGTACGATGAAAATCAACGGGGTCCGTGTAAGGTGGTAATCGAACGCCTTCCTAACTCTGACCTTGCAGATGAAGATCTCGTACGAGTTTCATTCACCAAACTTCTTAACCACACTTTGATAAACTCAACGGTTGACGTTTAAAGCTCGGGATTTGAGAAACTTTCAGTGACGAGAGCTCGAGAGCTCGGGAGCTCGGGTTTGAGGGCCCTTATTTTACCTTACTTTGTCACCTGTCAGGGTGTCATTAGCGGTATTTCTCTTGAATTACCCGATGAGGAAATCAGAGACAATTTAATTAAACCTCTCGAACACACTCAGGACTAAGACATCAGATGCTCGACGCCTACACAGGAAAGTGATTGACAAGGAGACTTGCAAAATCTTCTACGTCCCCTCGCGCTCGATTTTGCTCACCTTCAAAGGTAGAAGCCTCCCAGAAAAGGTGTTCATTTACATTGCGTCTACTAACGTGGAAACATACGTCCCCTAGTAAGAATATGCTGAGATTGCCTCCGATATGGGTATATCAGCAAGCAGTGCCGTTCGGAAAGCTCGCTGCAAACGTTGCGGTGGCCTCGACCCCCGCACCGACAACTTTTTCTGACCCAATGGAAAAAGCTCCCTAAGTTAGTTCACTGCTCCGGTCCACACCTCCCCAATTCAAAAGAATGCCCGGAATTCGTTTTCCGGAAGGACTTCTGATTCTATGCCATCCAGCACTGCCTCACATTCGTGGAAGAAAAAGCCATTCTCAGACCAAGGAAAGAGGACCACAGTGAATCCCGCTTTAATGGTGACAAGTTTCCGGGACAAAGAGCTGTTCCGACCCCTCACCCTTCTGCTCCCCCCTCTATTTCCCAGAGATCTTTTTCAGAAGCTCTGCGAGTTTATCCCGTTACACCCACTCCAGTAGGGCCTCCCCCGCCCCTAATGAATCTGAAGACACATCACTACAAAAATTAGGTTCAAATGCCTGCAACTGCCACTCGACGCAGGAACTCAGCTCCCAACCCCTCCTTCACAAACCTTTATAACACTAGGTTGCCAAGTTCCCTCGCCAACGGGTTTGCTTTCAATCCTCCATGGGCTACCCTCAAGGAAACTCCGTCCCCTCTCTTAGACCTCCTGGACCCCACAAGAAATAGGAATCCATCACTACAGTCCTATCTTTCTCCTTCCTCTCCCTTGCCTTCCCCCACCTTTCAACGAATTTCTTAGTCCTCCCCGTCCCCCCTTCTTGGAACTTGCTTTCAATTATAGGCAATTTGCTTATGATGCTCACCAATTTCATCAGTGTTCTTTCCTCGCGAAACTCCCCAAAAACAGAAGAATATCTACACCTAATAAACTTCCTCTCTGCAAGTCTCTCTTCTCTCTCTTCAAATCTTATACAACCTAAGTCTGACAGAAGTTGATGGTTTGCGAATCATGCGATGAAATTGTCGTAGTGTAACCAACAAAAGATGTGACCTTGCGACTACTTCAAAGGATTTCGATATTCCATTACTTTGTGAAACTTTCCTTAAACCTGATGAAGCATTCTCAATAAGAAAAGATTCTAACATCATTAGATCTGACAGGGCTGCCAGCAATCGAGGTGGGTTGGTAATTGCATTAAGTAGAGGAATACACTTGTCAAGGATATCCTCTAAACTTAACATTGAAAATAGTCTGGAAACCCCTTCGATTTCCATTGATAACTGGAGTGGTCAACTTCTTATCGTCCAGATGAATCTCCTTTTCGAATATAGATTCACTCAACCAGCAACGTCACTTTGCTCGGCAGACCGTGAGGTGATTTCGAAGCTGCATGATCTTGCGGTGAAGATGTGCCCTCAAACTGTCTTTAAGGACAAGTTTCACATCGACTTTAGGCCCAATCAATTTCTCGAGGCTTCATTCACCAAAAATGAACTTATTATGGCTATTTCTTCCTTGAGAAATAAATCTTCTCCGGTACTTGAAAAATCGATAATAATATTATTAGCCACTTCCCAACTGAAGCTATTACCATCCTCTTAAAAGTTTCTAACGATATCTTGCTGACTGGCTCTTTTCCACCTTCTTGGAACACCTCCCTGGTATTTTTTATTCCAAAGTCAACGCCAGGTAAGTTTCAACAAATATACTTAGCCTCTTGTTTATTTAAATTATTGGAAAAACTCATTTACAACAGACCCAATTGGTACTTTGAACATAACTTTTACCTCTCCCCATCACAATCCGGTCTCAGAAAAGGTAAATCTTGCGCTGACAATTTGGCCTTGCTATCCACGGAAGTTTTGACGGGTTTCGTCAGGGGTAAGGTCACAGCGGGTCTTTTTGTATATCCTGAAGGTGCCTTTCCCAGTGTGATCCCTCAAATTTTGGTGGTAAATCTATGAGATTAAGGCGTACCATCAACTATAGCAAAATTTGTTTATAACTCTATCTCTTGCAAGAACATTGATTTCAATATCAATCGTGAACTGGTTGGACCTAGAGTAAGCACAGTGGGCCTTCCTTCGGGCTGCATCTTGAGTCCCATAATGTATTCTGTTTATACTCGAAAGCTCCAACAACTATTCCCCCCAGGATGCATAATACTGTATGAAACGCGTCCATAGAATTTCTCACGAAGCGGGATTTACAACTTTGCCCTGAGACAATAAAATTAGTCCTTTTTAACAAACGAAAATTGAATATAGATGACCCTAGATATACTTTGAATCTGAGCAACTCCTTAATCATGCCTTCAACGACCGTAAAATTTTCGGGAATCGTCTTAGATTATTCATTTACGTTCAACGAACACTTCAAATATATAATCGACAAATTTAGAAGAGCCCCAAATATGATAAGAGTCTTGAGAGGCGTGTGATGAAGGGTCCACCCATACACTCTCGTCACGATTTATGACTTTCTAATTAGGAGGTGTTTGGATTACGGCTTCCATATTTATACATTCCAGAATCATAAATTCTTTCGTAGACGGGAAAAAATCAGGAACCAACCCCTATGCCTAGCCGCATGCTATAGGACAAGTACTCCCATGAATTTCATATTAGCAGAAGCCTGCGAGCTTCCCCCCCCTTCCCCACAAATTTTGGTTTAGTTCTCTAGCCAAAAGATATATTGTTAAAACTTTCTCAAACCTCAATCAGCCCCTTACAAATAAGCTTGATGATCTTTGGAATAAAACACGTCAGAACAACCCTCATAGAATCACTGACATATTCACACTCTTAGGCGCCTTTGATAAGACCCGGAACCTTATACCTCGAATACGCAGATCTTTTCATCATCCTCTCTTTGGATTTCCATACAGTGATCACACTTTATCTCCTCAGATGAATTTAGAAATCGGCTTTCTAACCCAAAATTCTCCTGACCTGCCCTCTTTCTCCTAGGATGCTATTGAGGAGCTTGAGGACTACCTGATTTTCTATACAGATAGCTCAAAATCTCAAGACGGTAAATCTGCAGGCTAAGTCTTGGTTGGCCCGACTGGTCAAGTCTTACACTCATGGAAAATAAATTACTCTGCATCAATTTTCTCTATTCAAGCGATAACCGTTTTATATACTTTAGATTATATCAGAAACATAATTTCAAGGAAATTGTTATCTTTACAGACTGGTTAAGTGTCTTAGGAAGCGTCTCCTCAACCAATCCCAACAACACAAAGTCTTATATTAACTTCTCAATCAGGAATCGTCTTGCTTCATTTGTCGCGCTGAACTGTAATATGACCCTCGCATGAGTACTAGGCCATAAGAGCATCTCGGGGCATGAGCTCGCAGATGTGACCGCGAAATCCGCGTCTATCAGCGCTCCTCTTCTGAACATGGGGCTTCCTGATCGGACTTCGTTAGTTCTTTCCCTGGTTCGTGAACTTTATTGTCAAAAGGGAGTGGATTCTATTCTTCTGTCGCATGAGAAGTAATCACCATTCACTCAGAGCTAGCTTAGCCCGTAAAAACATCGTAGACTCTCTTACCTGCCCTTGCGACCCTCAAATAGACGAGGAAGTTCAACACGTCCTATGGCAATGCCCCAGGTTCAGTGCTTTCCATCCTGGTCTCCTTAAGGACCTTCCCAAATCTCATAAATGTACACTTCCATTTCATAGCAATCAATGTTCAGATAATTCCTCCATTAGTGTTGTTTCTCACGTTTCTAGATACCTTCAAAAATTTAGGCTTCAAATATAAAAAAATTCCCCAGAAATAAAGTTTTGAGTTTACCGCCAGAGTGAGCCCGCACATCCCGGAGCGGAAGGGGGGAGGGCACTGTGCATGTTTCATGTTTCAGATTACAAACAGCCGCTTAACTAATATCCATGGATTCACACAATACCTGATCATGGCTGTATATACACGACTGTACAGTCAGTATCAAACTAACGCATGCGCATTTGTTGCGCGTTGAATCATCATCCTCTGAGGGGC
>WSXT02090568.1:0-23939 GCA_011762715.2 Neuroterus valhalla
CAGCGCCACCGTGGCCGCGGTCAACTCTCAGGACACTTCTAAAGCAAAGGCTGGATAGGAAGAGCCAGGGGGCTGTTTCAAAGTAGCGGCAATTTTGAACATCTGCATAACCTCAAAAGTTTCTCAATGTCAGAGTAAATAGTAATAAGAATGTTTAAGAATAAACGAAATGAATCACACACACTAAGCTAATTTGAAAAAAATATGTGCATTTAAAGAGATGATGTCAATCACAAATTGTTTATTTCTGAAACAGTTTTCAAATTAAAAATTATTCAAGATATTTTTCATAGAATATTTTTCATATGCTGTCTAAATACGACTTTGAAGAATGTTTCCAAGAAATGAGAATACAATAATGTACTAAAACGATCACGCTTTTACTCGAAGAGAATTCATTTTCAAATATATTTTTTTGGAACAGCTTTTACAGACGAAGTCTGATAGATCGGTACAACTTAGTACAACTTGAAGTTGTGAAGCTGAAATTGTTTTTTGCAAGCATGCTGCAACACAACCACACAACACCTTAAATATTTTCGAGTTGTGAGGAAATCTTCTGAATACTTTTGAACTCTTTGATACCTTTTGGAACCCTAAAAGTCTCCAAGAAGAAGAGACGAAGATTTCTGAGATTCTGGAAAGATTTTCAAAATCTTTCCAAAATCTTAGAAATCTTCGTAAAAATCTGGAATCTTTGAAAACTACAGAGTTTCCAAATCTTTGTTAAGTCATAATAATAACATATCTTTTTTATGAACCCAGATTACATAAATCAATGAAAAAAAAGGTCAACAATAGGAACACAAAAAGCAGAGGTTCAGCATAAGCTGCTTCAATCCGTTGGATTCTTTGTGACTTTGTTTAAAATCTTTGAAATCTCCAGAAATCTTTGGACTGTTTGAAATCTTTGAAATCTTGAAAACATTGGAAATCTTTTGAAGTGTTTTTGAATCTCCTGAAATACTTGTGAAATGGTTTAAAATCTTTTAAATCATTTCGAAATATTTTTTAATCTTGATGATCTTGAGATTCTTCCTGAAATCTTTGCAAAATTTAAAATATAAAAGCATTCAAACGCTATGGAGTCCTTAAAAATCTTTGAAATCTATTTAAATATTCTAAGAATGTTCAAAATCTTCTAAATTGCGATTTTAAAATTGGCGGATATGTTATTTCATCTAATCAGCAGAGGATTTATAAAATATGTTTTAAGAAATGCTTAAAAAATAGCTGCAAAAAAATTGAAGAAAATCTTGGGATTCTCGCCAAAATAGTAGCATAATAATAGTTGCATCGTTGAAAAGAAAATGTCGGAAGGTTCCAATAGTTGGTTCAAGTCAAAGGCCTAAAATATTCTTTGCGCATTCGAAATTAACTTTGAAGTTGGAACAATCTTTTGACTACAGTCTTTTAGATTGGAGGATTTCAAACCTACGTTTGAAGTTTAGTTAATAAAAAATTAATAAATTCATATTCGAATAATACAGTTCTAATTATTATTATTACTATTATTATTAATAATTACTTGATTGCTTGAAGTATTTCTAGAAGGGCTGTGGTTCAAAGAGTCCAAAATTAGTTTGAAGTATAAGCTTCTCTCATTTTAAAGTAATTCAGGTCTGAAGTCAAACTGTTCAGAAGAGAATTTCAGTTACTAAACATCACAACACATTCGTTTAGAACGATCAGTTCTTTTATTAATGCAGAAATTATTGCGCTGTCCATAATAGAGCCCATGTTGGCGGACATCGCGCAATACCCTTCTCTTTGAGGATCAGACCGCTAGTTGGCGCCACCAGAGCTACTTTTGTAGCCTATTCGCTATGGGACGGTGAATGGAGGGGGACAGTATAACTATCGAAGTGCTCGGGGTGGCTAAAGTATGCAGTAAAGCAGGAAACTTTTACGTTTGATTGCATTGTAAGACACGAATAAAATGGGTCATACGAGTTGTTGTGTTACTGATTGTCGAAATACTGGCACAAATAGTAAATTAAAATTTTATAAATCTCTTCGATCATCTCATAAACTGAATCAAAAAGAAGGATGGATCGCTGCTATGAGAAAGATAAAGTAAGCAGCATAACCTTACTCAAATGACTGACAAATCAACTACTTGTTTATAATTTAAACCGTTTTGTTGAAAATTAAATTTTTTGTTAAATTGATTTTTGAATTGGAAAATTGAACTATTCCTTTGAGAATTTATGTACTTCGTGGAGAATTTGTCTTTTTTGTAGAAAATTACTCTTTTTGTCAAGTCACAGAGTCACAAAGTACTCTTTACGTGAAAAATGCATCTTTTTACTTAAAATACATCAATTCATTTAAAGATTCATCATTATACCTAAAGATTCATAGTTCGGTTAAAAATCAAGTACATACTTCAACTGAAAATTAAGCTGTTTCTATCTAAGTGAGAAATTGATCTTTTCTATATATTTATATATTTTGTTAAAAATCGATTTTTTGTAGAAAATTATCTTTTTCCTCGGAAGTTGCTACTCTTCTTAAAAAATTCTCCTTCACGATTAACAATTCAAGTTATACATTCAAACATTTTTATTTGAGTCGAACATTCATACAGTTAAAAACGCTTATGTTGGGTTTGAAATTAATTTTTTAAGACAAAAATGTTATTCTATTTATTTCTATTCTATTTTGGTTCAAAATTTTTTTTATGGTTCAAGTTTCAACCGTTCCTGTTGGAAAATTCGAATTTTTTGGTTGAAAGTTAATTTTTTGTCAAAAATTAAACTATTCTAGTCAAATCTTCATCATTTCAGTTAAAAATTCGTCCTCCTGGTTTAAAACTCAACTGCTTCAGTTAAACATTTACAAGTTCATTTGATTCTTCATCATTCTATACATATATGTAATCATTTGTTTGACAGTTAGTTTTGTTTTTTTTTTTGTTGGAAGTTAGTTTTTTTGTTATAATTAATTTTTTCCAACTGAAAATTGAACTCATTCCAATTGAAAATTCCATAGTTCCAGTTGAAAATCTATTTGTTTAGTTGAACATCCATTTTTTTCAATTTGAAATTTGAGTAATCCAATTTTCGTTGACAATTTATCCTTTACAGTAAAAGTTAATTTATCTGTTCGAAAACTCAACTCCTTCAGTTAAAGATTCTGTTATTTATCATAAAACACTTATGCTTGATTTAAAATTGGTTTGTTAAACTAAAAAGGTTACTGTTCCATTTTTGGTTGAAAATAAGTATTCTTTTGCTTTGAAATTCAACTATTTTGTTGAAACATTGTATTTTTTGTTAGAAAATTAATCTCTCTATTTGATAATTAATTCCCCTTGTTTGAATAATCACCTTCATGGTTAACAATGTAGTGCTCAAGTTAGATATTTATCATTTTAGTTGAAAATTCATCTTACATAGACTGCATTTAGCTGCAAATATATGAATGTAATCACTCAGTACACATATATACGATATGATTCTGCTAGTTCCAAAATTTTTGCATTAGATAGTCATGAATTTTCAACAAGTCTGTAAATATAACTTATATACCATTAAAATATAATTTATACGATGAATTAGTGAAATCCTTGCCTCGAAACTGATGTTAAATATGACGTAGTTCCTTTTTCGTATTCTCACATACCTTGATTTTTATAAAATATGAGTTGCTGTATGAATATGTATTTCTCCATTCACTCGGTAAAGGAGAACTACTTTTTAATTAATTAGGATCGATAATATTTATTATGACCCTATACAATGATATACAAAAGTCTCCTGCCAAAGTGCCTTCTTCGAGTCATCAGAGGGCGGCACAAGGTAATCCCATAGTCAATGAGGGAACTTGCTATTTTAGAGTCTGTTTTTGTGTTATCATTGGTTCTGTATGTAACATTCATTCCATCATTCATTATTTGCTATTTAAATGGAAAATGGCAACACTACCATAAATTGCGGTTCAACACTGATTGTTTTTCAAAACACTGCCCCTTAGGATAAGCTCTGTATTCGTGAATAAATGCAAACGATTTTCATGGAACAAAAACTAATTAGCAAGAATGAGAAACATGTTTGCTTGGTTACACATATTCAAATTGAACAAGAAAGATTTTGGCTTTTCTTTTATCTATGAATTATTATATAAAGCACTAAGATAAATTTTGAATTTTTAAGTGATTTGAAGTAATTGATCAATGGACAAACAATTGCCCAAACCTAAGCCTTTAAACCTAAATAAGCATAAAATATAGTTCCCTAAAGAAAACCTAATTTCCCTAACAAGCAAATTTAGGCGGTTTTCGCTTTCCATAGCTCATTGCTCAATTAGTAAATGGATTGGAAGTGTTCCTTTGAAGCGGGGTAATTCAAAGCTTATACTCCAATACCTCTGTATAGTTTATTAGCAGAATGTTTTAATCCTGAAAGAGAAGCATCTCTAAAAAATGGAATCTTTTTAGCATATGTAAAAAGAGAATCACCTTATAAAGTAAAAATTTGTTTCATTATCGAATTGCTCGAAACTTGATGTAATTACTTGGAGAATAATCAAATTTAGAGAGATAGAAAAGATATTCGAACCTAATGGAAATATATCTTCTTTTCTTTGATTCAGATTATATACGGATGATGCTTATGGTAACAAGCATTTTTAGTATTGTTAATCTCTTTGGTTCTTATAAAGAATTTCTCGAAGTTGGTATTGTCCTTTGCTAGGAATTTTGATTGCATGTTGTTTTCAGCTGCGGTAAAATTATCAATTTCCCGTTATAAAAGGTTTTGATATTTGTAGACCTTGTTATTGACAACTGCCAGGAAGTTTTCAGTGTTGCTACGGATGATCAGGAACAGGGCTTATTATTGTCTATTTTCCGGAGTTGTTCTTGATAGATGATAAGGGTTGCTATTGAGCGTTGATAGGGATCTTGTAACTTTGTAGAAATGTTCATACAGACAGCATTTAGGGGTGACTTTGAGCTTTGCTTAGGATTTTCTATTGATCGCTGACAGCGGCTGTGATTGAGTGTGGTTAGGTGTTGTTCTCAGGAATTTTCAAGTATTATTACAATAGCGCATTTCTTACGATTTTTATTGTTTGATGCTAGGAGTTGTTGTTGACTCTTGCTAACAGTTAATAATGGACGTTAATAGAGGTGAAAAATGATTATACCACTGCTTTCGAGAATTGTTATATACCATTTTCATGAATTGTTTTATACGCTGCTAAGGGATAGTTCATAGTCCTTTCAGGGGAACTTATAAGGAATTTCTAGAGACTTTCGAAGCCTTGCTAGGAGATGCTTTTTACCTCTGTCAAGGTTTTCTTCCCAGTTTCGTTTTCAGCCGCGGTGAAATTCTTGATTTTCCTATGCTAGAGGTTGTTTTTTCCCGTTACTTAAGGTTATAATATTTTTAGACCTTGTCATTGACAACTGGCATGAGCTGTTGAGTGTTGCTACTGACGATTACGGACAGGGCTTATTCTTGTCCGTGTTCCGAATTTATTTTAGATACGTGATAGTGGGTGCTATTGGGGTTTCATTGAGCTTTGCTGAGGATTCTCCATTGATCTTTGATAGCGGCTGTAATTGAGAATGATTAGGTGTTGTTCTCAGGAATTTCCAAGTGTCAATACAATAGCGCATTTCTTACACTTTTGATTGTTTGACGCTAGGAGTTGTTGTTGAATCTTGCTAACAGTTATTTTTGGACGTTACTAGAGCTAAATAATGATTATACCACTGCTCTTGAGAGTTGTTATATACCATTTTCATAGGTTTTTTGATACGCTGCTAAGGGTTAGTTCTTAGTCCCTTTCAGGGGTACTTATAAGGAATTTCTAGAGATTTTCGAAGCCTTGCTAGGAGATGCTTTTTACCTCTGTTAAGGTTTTCTTCCCAGTTTCGTTTCCAGCCGTGGTGAAATTCTTAATTTTCCTATGCTAGAGGTTGTTTTTTACCGTTACTTAAGGTTTTAATATTTTTAGACCTTGTCATTGACAACTGGCATGAGCTGTTGAGTGTTGCTACTGACGATTACGGACAGGGCTTATTCTTGTCCATGTTCCGAATTTATTTTAGATACGTGATAGGAGGTGCTATTGGGGTTTCATTGAGCTTTGCTGAGGATTTCATATTGATCTTTGATAGCGGCTGTAATTGAGAATGATTAGGTATTGTTCTCAGGAATTTCCAAGTGTCAATACAATAGCGCATTTCTTACAATTTTGATTGTTTGACGCTAGAAGTTGTTGTTGACTCTTGCTAACAGTTAATAATGGACGTTAATAGAGGTGAAAAATGATTATACCACTGCTTTCGAGGATTGTTATATACCATTTTCATGGATTGTTTTATACGCTGCTAAGGGATAGTTCATAGTCCTTTCAGGGGTACTTATAAGGAATTTCTAGAGATTTTCGAAGCCTTGCTAGGAGATGCTTTTTACCTCTGTCAAGGTTTTCTTCCCAGTTTCGTTTCCAGCCGTGGTGAAATTCCTAATTTTCCTATGCTAGAGGTTGTTTTTTCCCGTTACTAAAGGTTTTAATATTTTTAGACCTTGTCATTGACAACTGGCAGGAGCTGTTGAGTGTCGCTACTGACGATTACGGACAGGGCTTATTCTTGTCCATGTTCCGAATTTATTTCAGATACGTGATAGGGGGTGCTATTGGGGTTACATTGAGCTTTGCTTAGGATTTTCTATTGATCTTTGATAGCGGCTGTGATTGAGAATGATTAGGTGTTGTTCTCAAGAATTTCCAAGTGTCAATACAATAGCGCATTCCTTACAATTTTGATTGTTTGACGCTAGAAGTTGTTGTTGACTCTTGCTTACAGTTATTATTGATCGTTACTAGAGCTAAATAATGATTATACCACTCCTTTTGTTTGACACGCTGCTAAGGGTTAGTTCATATTCCCTTCCAGCGGTACTTATAAGGAATTTCTAGAGATTTTTGAAGACTTGCTAGGAGATGCTTTTTACCTCTGTCAAGGTTTTCTTCCCAGTTTCGTTTTCAGCCGCGGTGAAATTCTTAATTTTCCTTTGCTAGGGGTCGTTTCTTCCTCTTACTAAAGGTTTTAATATTTGTAGACCTTGTCATTGACAACTGGAAGGAGCTGTTCAGTGTTGCTACGGATAATTGCGGACAGGGCTTATTCTTGTCCATTTTCCGAATTCATTTTAGATAGATGATAGGGGGTGCTATTCGGGTTACTTTGAGCTTTGTTAGGGGTTTTCTATTGATCTTTGATAGCGGCTGTGATTGAGCATGATTGGGTGTTGTTCTTAGGAATTCCCAAGTTTTAATACAATAGCGCATTTCTTACAATATTTATTGTTAGATGCTAGGAGTTGTTGTTGGTCCTTGCTTACAGTTATTATTGGACGTTACTAGAGCTAAATAATGATTATACCACTGCTTTTAAGAGTTTTTATATACCATTTCCATGGGTTGTTAGATATGCTGCTAAGGATTAGTTCAAAGTTCCTTCTCACGGGTACTTACTAGGAATTTCAAGAGATATGTGAAGCCAAGCTAGAAGATGCTATTTACCTTTGTCGGGGTGTCCTTGTCAGTATTGTTTCCAGCTGCGGTGAAATTCCTCATTTTTCTTTGCTTGAGTTTCTTTCTTCCCGTTACTAAAGGTTTTAAGATTTGTAGACCTTGTTATTACTAACTGCCAGGAGCTGTTGAGTGTTGTTCCGGATTATTACAGACAGAACATATTATTGTCTATTTTCTGTATTTCTTTTAGATAGATTATAGACGTTGCTATTGAGCGTTGATAGGGATCTTGTAACTTTGCAGTAATGTTCCTATTGACAGTATATGGGGGTCAGTTGTTCTTCATAGGGATTTCCAAGTGTCAATACAATAGCGCATTTCTTACCATTTTTATCGTTCGATGCTAGGAGTTGTTGTTGGCTTTTGCTTACAGTCATCCATGAGCGTTACAAGAGCTAAATGATGATTTTTACGCTGCTTCTGGAAGTTGTTATATACCGTTTTCAAGGGTTGTTCAATACGATGCTAAGGATTACTTCATAGTCCCTTCTCAGGGGTTTCTACTTATTAAGAATTTCTAGAGATTTTTGAAGCTTTGCTAGGAGATGCTTTTTACCTTTGTCAAAGTTTCTTTTCAGTGTTGTTTTCAGCCGCGATAAAATTCTTAATTTTCCGTTGCTAGGGGTTGTTTCCTGCCGTTACTGAAGGTTTCCAGATTTGTAGACCTTGTTATTGACAACTGCCAGGAGCTGTTGAGTGTTGTTACAGATGATTACGGACAGGGCTTATTACTTTCAAATTTCCGCATTTGTTTCGGATAGATGATAGGGGCTACTATTGGGGTTAATTTTGAGCATTGCTAAGGATTGCCAAATGATCGTTGATACTGGCTGTGATTGAGCGTGGTTAGATGTTGTTCTTAGGAATTTCCAAGTAATAATACAATAGCGCATGTCTTACGATTTTTATTGTTTGATGCTAGGAGGTAATGTTGATTCTTGCTAAAAGTTTAATTGATCGTTACTAGAGCTAAATAATGATTATACCACTGCTTCTAAGAGTTTTTATATACGGTTTTCAAGAGTTGCTTGATACGCTATTAAGGGTTAGTTTATAGTTTCTTTCAGAGCTAGTTATAAGAATTTCTAGAGATTCTTGAAGCCTTGCTTGAAGATGCTATTTACTTTTGTCAGGGTTTCATTTCAGTGTTGTTTTAAAATGCGGTAAAATTCTTAATTTTCCTTTGCTGGAGGTTGTCTCTTCCCGTAATAAAGGTTTGAATATTCTTAGACCTTGTCATTGACAACTGACAGGAGCTGTTGAGTGTTGTTGCGGATAATTACGGACAGGGCTTATTGTTGTCCATTTTCCCGACTGGTTTTAGGTAGATGATAGGGGTTTGCTATTGCGCGTTGATAGGGATCTTGTAACTTTGCTTTAATGCTTCTTCTGACAGCATTTAAGGTAAGGTGTTATTCTTAGGAATTTCCAAGTGTTAATATAATAGCGCGTTTCTTGCAATTTTAATTGTGTGATGCTAGGAGCTGTTGTGGACTCTTGCTAACAGTTATTATTGGATGTTACTATAGCAAAATTATTATTGTTACGCTGCTTCTGAGAGTTGTTAAATATTGTTTCCAAGCGTTTTTTGTTACGCTGCTAACGGTTAGTTCATTGTCCCTTCTCAGGGGTACATATAGGGAATTCCTGAAGATTTTTGAAGCGTTGCTAGGAGAAGTTATTTACCTTTGTCAGGGGGTTTTCTCAGTGTTGTTTCCAGCTACTGTGGGATTCCTAATTTCTACCAGGAAAGGAGTTCCTAAGTTCCACCAGGAGTTGTTGAGTATCGTTATGGATGATTACAGACAGGGCTTATTATTGTCCATTATCTCAAGTTGTTTCAGCTGGATGAAAGGGGTTGCTGTTGAGTTTTGATAGGTACGTTGATTTGTCCTTCTCCAGAAATTTCTTAATATAATAATTATAATCAATAGAAGGTGTTTTCATTGATTGCTGATGACAGTTATTCTTGAGCGTTACTAGAGATAAATAATGGATATAAAGCTGTTTCTGAGACTTGCCATCTAGCGTTTTCATGGGTTGTTTGATATGCTGGTAAGGGTTGCTATTGACTATCGGTAGGAGTTAGTTTAGAGCATTTCTAGAAGTTGTTTTTAAAAAGCGCTGGAGACTGTTGTTGGCATTTCCTCAGACTTTTTTTTACCAATTATAGGAAATGTTATTATCCGTTCCTAGAGGTTGTTATTGATAATTTCTATGAGTATTTATTATTCCTTTATACAAATCTTTGTTACGCTGCTAAGGGTTAGTTCATTGTTCTGCCCAGGGGTACTTATGAGAATTTCTAGGGATTCTTGAAGCTTTGCTAGAAGGTGCTATTTACTTTTTTCATGGGTTTTCTTTATTGTTGGTCTCAAATGCGGTGAAATTCTTATTTTTCCGTTGCTAGCGGTTGTTTCTTCCTGTAACTAAAGGTTTTACGATTTGCAGACCTTGTTATTTCCAACTGACAGGAGTTGTTGAGTATTGTTCCGAATGATTATGGACAGGGCCTATTATTGTTCATTTTCTGGAGTTGGTTTAGGTAGATGATAGGGGTTGCTGTTGAGCTTTGATAGATAGATTGATACGCTGCTGAGTGTTATTATTGACCGTCGCTAGGAGTTGTTTTGGAGTGTTTCCTCAAGATGTTATTGAGTAGTGTATGGGTGATTATCGTACTTTCTGGAAGTTCCAGGTGCTCCTTTGTCTCCTACCAGGGAATTTATTTGTCCTTTTGTAGAGATGGGTCACAAACGATGCAGAGTATTAATAGTGTTGTTAAACTTTCCAGTAGTTATAGAGCGTTTTTAGAGATTGATGTTGTCATTGGCTAGGAATTGTTGTTACCTGTTGCTAGGGATTGTAACTTACGATTTTGGTCATTTTCGTTATTGTCCCTCCTTCCGATTGACGTCCAAACTTAGAAGATATATATGTTACGTTGTTGCTTAGGTCAACTGTTTCCACTGCCAGGTATAGAAGAATGACCCTCCACCAAAATGTCACTAATGCATCTTTTTTGTTTGGACGGCAGAGAAGTGGTTAATATGTATGCCTATGCATTTTTCAAGCCTTGCAAGTATATGTTGATCAACTTTGGCAGGTGATGTTTCAAACGTTACTACGGGTTGTCATTAACTATAGTTTTTTAGGGGTTTTAAGAAAGCCATGGGTTACCTGTGACCCTTACCTGGGGTTATTCCGACCATTAATAGGGGTCATTCGCCGTTGCTGGAGATCAGATTTGACTAATTTAGGAGATTCATGGAGCAATGATTGACCTTATCAGGGGTTGTTATCGAGCGTTTCTCAAAGTGTGGAACCAGCGATTGATCATTGTCAGGCATTATTTTTGGACGTTTTTACAGATTTTTACTAACTGTATTCTTATTCCTCTGCTCAGGGTTACTTTTTGAATTTGATGAGGGTCATTATTAGAAGTTTCTAAGAACTTTAGAGCATCACAAAAATGTTGTGTTTGTAGCGAGTTGCTGGACAGCATTCTTGATGATTGTTATTAGGCATTGCTAGGTGTTGTTGCTGTCCTTCTTTGTCGGGGGTTGTCGCCGACTCTGACCAGAGGGTTTTTATTTGACCGTACTATAGGGGATTGTGTTTAGAAATTTTAATTTTAAAAGTAGGTGTCAACTGTTTGCAGCATTTTAATCAATTTCTGTTACCCCAATACTATATTGTATATCAAGGGGTCGAAGTGCTCGCCCATGCATACACGATATTTTTTGTCCGTAAGCCAAGGCTATATATATAAATTACGTAACAGGAAAGAGGAGTGAGTTTAGGAAAATGTTTTACTTGTTACATAAAGGAAGTTGGGATAAATAAATACTGTTGCGTAATTTAAAAAAATCAACTTCTCAGAAAATCCGTGTATCCGGAATCAAATCGTAACGCAGACCTTAAACTCTTTCCTCTATTTTCTTTTCCACTGTAAAATGTCGATCTCTAAATACACGTCAAATCTGGAGAAGTTTTGACTTTTGAGCCGCGAAAGACACGAAGACAGTAAGACAGATGAAGGGCAAATGAAGAAATTATTAGTTTAAAATGAGATGCAAAAAATTTCACATCAATGATTTTTTGTGTCTGAACACTTTTTTGAAGGATTAATTTTTTCACTTGTTTTCAAGAAATTTCCCCTTTCTCCCCTCTTTCTCGTTTTTTCTTTCGAATTCGAACAGAATTAATAGCAGACAATATCAAGTAAATTGTTCAATGATATCATTGCGGGCATTTTTTGAAAGAAATCTTTTTTTAATTGACCCAAAGTAGAAATCGTGAAGAAGAAATTTTTTATATTGGCATTAGGGTCAGTACTTTTTATTTGCCATGAATCGATTCTTACAAGCATCAATCTATTACTTTTTATTATTGATGCATAGAAGAATCTATTCATGACAAATAAAAAGTGTAGATCCTAATGCCAATATAAAAAATTTCTTCTTCACGAATATCAAGAAGATTCAAGCATTTTCAGTTTAAAGTTCCTTCATATTTGGTTGAAAAGACTAGCATTTTATTTTTGTTTCAGAACTTTTTCTTTCTACACGAATCGGAAATTTGATTGTTTTGTTGAAAATGAAACTATTTCGTTTAAAAGTTATCTCTCTTTTTGTGTAAGTTTCTCTTCCCAAATCGAGAACGAACATTTTACTTACAAAAATGAAATATTTCTCCAAAAATTAAAAATTTAGGCAGAGATTCCACAATTTGGATCATAATTAACCTTTCTAGTAGAAAATTCACCTATCAAACTATTTTTTTAAATATCTGTCTTTTTTACATAAAGTTTGTCCCTGCTGCTGAAAAATTCTTCTGTCTTATTAGAAAATAACTGTTTGATTGGAAATTTATCTTTCTTGTTCCAAAATTAACTTCTTTGTTGAAATTCCATAATTTCTGAATCAAAAGTCACCTGTTTCGTGGGACATTCGTCTTTTTTGATTAGAAATTAATCTTTCTTGATTGAAAATTATTCTTATCGTTCAAAATTGAACTATTTCATTAAATCACTGAAAATGTAGTAGGAAATTTAACTTTATGTTTGAAAACTTTACAATTTAGTTAAGAGATTCAACTTTTCGGTTGATAAATTGACCTTTCTAGTTGGGAAGTAAATCTATCCAACTGTTTTGTTGAACATGCGTCCTTTTGGATTAAAAATAATTCTGCCACGATAGAAAATGAATTTTTTGTTCGAAAGTTCAACTATTCCTTTGAAAAACTAGAAATTCAATTGAAGATTGAACTATTCAATTTATAATTTACCTGTTTAGGTAATCATTAAACTATTCTATTTTACTTCCGACAATTTTGTTCCAAATTAATCTTTCTTGGTTGAATTGAGAATTAATTTTTTTGCGTGAAAATTCAAGTATTTTGTTGAAAAATTATCAATTTAGTTGAAGATTTATTATTTGGTTCATAAATTACCTCTGTAGTTAAAAGCGAACCTATCCAACTGTTTCGTCAACTGCTTCTTTCTTCTTCTTCAACTTTTTTGTTTAACATAAGTTCTTTTTACTTAACAATAATTGCTCCTGGTAGAAAATGAATTTTTTGTGCGAAAATTCAACTATTTTGTTGAAAACTTACTTATTTTCTTAACTATCCATCTTCTTCAATAGGAAAGTTAACAATCAAGTTGACATTTATCTTTCTCTGATAACAATTAAAATATTTGTTTGGAAAATAATTAATTGAGTTGAAGATTCAACTATATCTGAATAATAATTCAATTTTTTAGTTGAATATCAATCTTTTTCCTTGAATTTTTTCATTATAATCGTTTTTCTGCATGAGAAAAAATCTGCCCGCTGCGCGGGCACATTCTCATCGCGCGTTTCGCGCGCAGCTCGCTGCGCTCACCAAGTTTGAGCGCGTCTCTCGGATCTCGCGCTTCACGCTCGATAATAAATGTACCTCGCGCTCCCCTACAATTGTGTATAGAGCTTTTGAAACTAAAAAGTAGAAAGTCGGCTGCTGTATTTGATGATAGTGAGTTCTCTTTTGTTGAAGCTTCTCCGGCTTTAACGAATACATTCTCATCATATATCTCGTGCTGCGCACTCGCTCAAAATCTGTCCGAAATGCGAGCTTCTCTATATTACCTTTAAATCTAATGCATAAAATGTATTTAATATTAATTTGTACACCTCGTACCTTGTTTTGTTTCAAAAAAATTTAGTTAGTCTATTGCTAAAATTAATATAATTACAGTTGAAACAAAAAGCACGCATCCCATGAAAAAAGAACAATTTTTCTTCCCATTTTATCTTTTTGTCTTGGTAAGTTTTGCTAAAAACTTTTTTTCCGAAACTTGAAAATTGTAAGTAAAATTTCTTGTAGCACGTAAATAGTGAAACAATTTATCCCCATCACTTTTTTCGATAAAAACAAAATTGTCAGAGTTGTGGCATTTTCAAAGTTCAAAAATATAAAAGAAAATGAGAATTTTTCGCCAAATAACGAAAGATTGAAAAGAAACTCAGAGAGAAAAAATGTTTCTTCTTGGGAGCTCTACAATATTGTGATTATAAGTTTTTGAATTTTCTCAGAAAATCGAAAATTCCAATTTTTATCGCACAAAAAATAATGAAAAATGATCTCCGAACTCGATAACCTTCGATGAAATGATCATATTGGATCGTGCTTTGGCACCCATTTTGAGGGACAAATAAGTCAAGTCGAGTTCGTTAAGCAGCTGTTTTGGATAAAAAATAAGAGAGAAAATTTTTTCGGACTTTTTTTTCTAATACTCAAAAATTGTAAGTACAATTTCTTGTAACACTTAGGATGTGAAACAATTTATCCATATCATTCTTTCGATAAAAAAAATAACTTTTCGAGTTTTGTCAAAAAATCTAAAATTAAAATTTTGGGTGCACAAAAAATAAAGAAGAATAGAAAGATTCATTGTTTGGTCAAACTATGTGAGGCACGTGAAAATATGAAGGAACTTAAATTGTGCACCAAACAATGAATTAAATATGAAAACAAGTAACTTTTGGACAATTGACACAAGATTAGGAAAAATCAAATAGACACAAATTCTTCACCAGGGAAATATCATCAAATGTGTTATCAACTTCTTTAACAGGTTATGCAGTTTTTATTTCAATCAGGAAAAATAACAATGAAATAATAAAATTTTTGAAAAAATGACTAATGCTTACACAGAAGATTGATAGAGAAAAGTTGTTCATCCGACAAATATATGTGAATTTGTTATAATTTTGCCCATTGGAAGCGTAGTTTTTGTTTCAATCGTAAAAAATAAGATTAATAGTTAGAAATTGAATTTCTAGAAAAACTACACAACATGGGAAACAAATTAGTCAACAAAACTTCTCTACCGTTTTGGCCAAACTTTGATCGAGTGCGCAGCACGAGACACGCGATGAGAATGTATTCTCTAAAGCCGGAGAAGCTTTAACATTAGAGAATTCACAATCATCAAATTAAAATAGTCGAATTTCGCTTTTGAGTCCCACAAGCTTTTTATACAACTATAGGGAGGTACAAAAGCTGTGCGCGTAGTGCGAGGTAAATTCATAACCGAGCGCGAAGCGCGAGATGAGATTACCATGGAGCGCGAAACGCGAGATCCGAAAGTCGCGCTTCTGTCGCTGTCTGTTTGTATGTATGTAAGTTTGTAGGTCTGTCTGTTAGCACGATAACTTTCGAAAAAACCGATTGATTTGATTGGCCTTTGGTTCACCCTTTCAGTATCAGAAACTGAAGGTTAAGTTCGTCAGCCAGATATTTTGGATGAAAAATCAAGGAGGGGGGGCATTTTGAAAAAATTTTTGGACTTTTTTTTCCAAGACTCGAAAACTAAAAGTACAATTACTTGTAGCACGTAAAAGAAGGAACAATTTATTCTTATGATTTTTTTCGATAAAAACAAAATTGTAAGAGTTATGGTATTTTCAAAATTCAAAAATATAAAAGAAAATGAGAATTTTTAGCCAAATAACACCAGATTGAAAAAAAAGTCAGAGAGGAAAAATCTTTCTTCTTGGGAGCCCTACAAGATCGTGAATACAACTTTTTGAATTTTCTCAAAAAATCGAGAATTCCAATACTGATCGCACACAAAATAATGAAAAATAATATGTGTATTCGATAACTTTCGAAAGAATGATCATATTCCATCGTGCTTTGGCACCCATTTTCAGGGACCAAAAATACGAGTCGAGTTCGTTAACCAACTATTTTGGATCGAAAATGAAAGAGGGGGAGCATAATGAAAAATTTTTCGATATTTATTTTCAAAGATTTAAAAATTGTAAGTCCGGTTTTTTGTAGAAGGTAAAAAGTGAAACAATTTTTCTTCATGATTTTTTTTTATAAAAACAGAATTGTCAGAGTTGTGGCATTTTTAAAATTCAAAAATATGAACAAAAATGAGAATTTTTAGCTGAACAAAAGAAGATATGAAAAAAGGGTATGAAAGAAATAATGTTTATTTTCGGGAGGTCTACAAGATAGTCTTCACAACTTTTTGAATTTTCTCAAAAAATCGAAAAATCAAATTTTGGTCGCACGAAAAGTGATGAAAAATAGGAAGTTTCATTTTTTGGTCTAACTGTGCAGGATACGGGAAAATATAAATGAAAAAAAATGTGCACCAAAAAAAGATCTACGAATTTTGTAAAATTCACTTTTTGATAGAACAAGTAGTTTTTGCTTCATATATAAAAAACCATTTAAAAAATGGACTTTTGGACGATTGTGGCAAGCTTAGGAAAAAAAGAGACATAAGTTTTCGAAAAAGATCTATAAATTTGTTAAAATTTTTCCGATGCCTATTTTTTCCTTAAATTTTTGCCTAAATCATATAAAATAAAATGAAACAATTATATTTCTAGAAAAAGTGCACAAAATATGAGAAAAATTGGGCAACAAAACTTCTTTACCGTTTCAGACGAATTTTGATCGAGTGCGCAGCACGAGACGAGAATGTATTCGTTAAAGCCGGAAAAGCTTTAACAAAAGAGAATCCACAATCATTCAATTAAAGTAGTCGACATTTCGCTATCGAATTTCAAAAGCTCTGTATGCAAATGTAGGGAAGTACAATGATCGAGCGCGCAGCGCGAGGTAAATGTATAACCGAGTGCGGAACGGGAGGTCAGTGTATCATCGAGCGCAAAGCGCGTGATATGAATGTGCCCGCGCAGCGGGCAGATTTTTTTTCATTATTTTTGGTGCGATCAAAATTGGAATTTTTGATTTTTTGAGAAAATCCAAAAAGTTGTATTCACGATCTTGTAGGGCTCCCAAGAAGAAACATTTTTTCTCTTTGCCTTAGTATACAATCTTGCGTTATTTGGCTAAAAATTCTCATTTTCTTTTATATTTTTGGATTTTGAAAATACTATAACTCTGACAATTTCGTTTTTATCGAAAAAAGTGATTTGGATAAATTGTTTCACTTTTTACGCGCTACAAGAAATTGTACTTACAATTTTTGAGTCTCGGAAAAAAAGTGAAAAAAAGTTTAAAATGCTCCCCCTCTTTCATTTTTCATCCAAAATAGCTGGTTAACGAAATTCACCTGTCTTTTTGGTCCCTCAAAATGTTTGCCAAAGGGCAATCCAATCCGATTGGTCTCTCAAAAGTTATGGAGCATACAGCTACGGTGACGGCAACAACGACAACGACAACGACAACAGACAGACACCACCGTAAAAACTTTTTTTTTTGAATCAAGAGGTCTCAAAACGTGAAGATTTCATAAAATCCGCAGAAGTCGATTTTCACATAAAACTAATACCTTCCCATCACGATGAGAATGTAATATGTTCTTTTGGACCAGGAATTTCTTTTTTTTTAGTAAAAAGTTCAACTACTTGGTTAGATGTTCGTCTTCTTCGAGAGAAACTTAGTCCGGAAATGTTATTTTGGAGACGGGAAGACATGAAAGTTACATGATGCACTTCAACTGCTCGACCTGATAACAGAGGGTGGAGGTCCTCTCGGTGGTCCCTCGTTTCCTAGTTGATAAACCGTGAACGCTGTGCGATATGCAGCGGGATGTATCCGGAAACTCCGGCGCGGCAAGGGTGGATCTGCGCAGGGATCAGATCCGCGAGTTTTCACGCATAGTCAGCTTCCTCAATCCTCAGTCGGTTTCGCGCTTCACGCGTGTGCGCTTCGTCTGACGAAGTCTTCGTCAAACGTCCTCATAAAAAAAAAAAAAAAAATTCATCGACAGTGACAATCGTCAACGTGGTCCCGCTAAAACCTAGATCTTCCTCAAGGACGTCTCTTTCCACCCCATCTAATAACGAACCCTTCCCTTGTGAGAAAAAGTTCCAGCTCGTGAAATAAGTGCAGTGCAAACAAAATTACGCGATGGACCGGAAATGGTATGTCAATTGTCAATTCTATTCTGTACTTCATTTTTTCATTTTGTTTCCTTCTTCTGAAATGGGGACCGGTTTTCATTATTTGTATTCCTTGATTTATTCGATTACACGGGACAAATGTTTCAATAATAATAATAATAATATTAAGGACAATAATAATAACAATGAGAGCAGCAACGACGACAACAACAACAATAATAATAATAAGTATTATTATTATATATAATAGTTCACAAGTGTACGCGGCTTTGTTTATGAGACTGTTTGCATTTTCATTGTTCGTGTTTTATGTATATTGGCTGCACTATCAAGTTGGTGTGCAGTTCATATATTTTTTTAATTGGTTCTTCTTAATCATCAAAAGTTACGCAGCACATTTTGAAAATTGGCCACTCCCAATTGAAACTCAATCTATCAATTTATCAATTTCATAAATGTTTTCAAATTAAACATTTTGAAACTTGAAAGTGTTGCAACTTAAAGTCTGTCACGGTTTATATTCGGCAGCCTTATAATTTGGAGAATTTGAATATTTTGTTGAAATTTTGGAAAATGATTCGGAAATGATAAGGGCACGTCCACCTGGCCCATTCGGAGTTTTTTTTCGTTTGTTTAAATAGTGCAAATTCAATATTTTTTGGATTTTGAATGTCTGTGAGAAGAGGGCTTCAGAGCCCTAGCTAAAAAAAGATCAGTAAAATTATATTTTTTAAACAAAATAAAGACTCAGGTTGGTCAGACAGACGTCTAACAATTGATCACGTGACAGACTGTCACATGCCCTTAAATTACTAAAATTAGTATATTAGTTGTAAGTTTATGTTCTTCCAAATGGAATAACTTTTAATTATAACAAAAAAGAAATTTGATATCATATTAAAAATATGAAGTTCGAAAATACACTTTCTAGTTTAAAGGGTTTGGAATTCTATAATTTGGAATTAAAAAACTTCCCGATGACACACCTTCGAATGTGTATAAATTTGCAATGTTCAGAATAAAATAATAACGATAATCAGATTAAATATTCGAAAGTTCAAACGACTATTACTTCGAGTTAAATGATTTCCAATCGGAAGGATTTCGAATTGAATGAGTTCTGAACAAAGACTTGAAAAATTGAAAATTTTGAACTATATATCTGATTTCAAAAATAAAAAGCTTTTGAAATTGAACGTTTCTTGAGAGAGTTTTTTTTTGTTCAGTATTTCAAAATGATAGAAATTAAAATTATATCATTTCTGAATTGAAGTCTTTAAAATCGAATAATTTCGGAACACAATTGTGAAAATAGGACTTTTTCAAATGGAGTAGGTTCAAATGATTTCGAATTCATGAATTTGTCAAGCGTTCGAAGTTTGAAAATATGACGACTATGTATTCTCTAATGATTTCAGTTAAGAAACATTCAATATTCAATAATTTCAGAATAAAATCTTAAAAAAACTGACAATTCTGAATTGGAAAGATTTGAATAGGAATAATTCTAGAATAAAAAACATTCACAATTAAATAATTTTAGATTAAAATCGAGATAAAAGGACAACCGCATGTGCGAAGGATATCAAATGTTATAATTCCTGATCAAAAGCGTTGAAAACAAAATAATTCAACATTGACAATGTTTGAAATAGAACATTTCCAGATAAAAGCCCTAAAAATTAGAATAATTTAAAATTTATTGAACGTTTCAAATAATAAAATTTTAAGTTTAAAGGGCTAAAGTGAGACAATAAGGATTTGAAGTCTTTCAATTTGAAATTGAATACGTTCGAATCGATATCTGTCAAATATAAACATTTACAAGTTGACCTTTGGATTATAACATTTTGAAAGAGTATTCATTTGTAAACGTTCAAGATTGTATAGTTTCACATATTCAAACATTGAAGATGCATGTTTCAAACTTTTCATTGTCAGCTTTGAAAAATGAATAATTCCGTATCAAAAAATTAAATATTATGTTTATGTTAATTTTTTTCTACTGGTTTTGAAAATATGTATACAATTATTTATTTAAATATTGGTTATTTGAGAGTCTTAGAGAGAAGTAGCTCTCTAGCTCCAGCGGAGCTTGAGAGTCACTGTTTCACAACTCTGGAATAATCATTATTCTTTTGTTTATCTACTGGTCTTATCAATATTTAAATAATCAACTATTTAAACATTGATTATTTTGGAGTTGAAAAAAGGCTATCTAGCTTTGCTAGTGAGTCACAATTTCACGGCTCGAAAATAATAAATATTCAAATAAATAATTACTTTAATTTGATAAGACCAACAGACGAACAAAAATTAACATAATTCCACACACATGAAAACTAAGAAACATGAAAATTAAGAAACATAGGTTTAATAGATTTAGATTCAGATTTCCGAAATAATACAATCCCAAATAGAAAAGAATTTAAATTTTATCATTTTAAAATAAAAACGTCAAGAATTATACGTTTCTGCATAAAAGGCCTAAAACCCTGACTAATTGAAAACCGAGAAAATGTTCGAAAATAAACAATTTTCAATTGAAAGCTCGAAATAGGACAGTTTCAAATTTTAATTAATGGAAATTTCATCATTTTCAGATAGGCATTCAAGCTCTTCTAAGTTGAAGTTGAATAAGTTTGAATTGAAAAATGAAAAACTAAAAATTTTCATATTAACTGTAGAATCATAAAATTTTCAATTATTTAAAATTCAAAAGTTTAAAAATGGTGAAATTTCAGATTTAATATTTGGAATTTGCACTTTTTTTTCAATGAACGCTTTGGAATTAAAAACTAAATTCTCTAAATTTATTGGAATTTAGCAAATAATTGTAAACGAAAATCATGTTTAATTGATAATGTATGATTATATGATTTATTGGTTATTAGACTGAATGTTTTCAAACTGGATAACAGTTTGAGGTTATGCAAACGAAAATTGTAATTTATGTTACTCATTGGTTTGTTATCCTAAACAATAAATATTAGATTCAAAAGAAGACCTTGAATCTCAAACAGTTTTGTAATACGTTGATGTTTGTCTTTTTCCTAGGAAATTGGTATATCAAATAAAAAAATCGTAAATTTTTCAGAATTATTATCCAGAGCTATTTTTTTACAACTTTTGTACAACTCTTTGTTTTTTTTTTGCGTTTCATACTGCGAATCGGCATTTGTAATAAAAAATCATATGATTTGAACCATAACAAATTTTTAAAACAATTTTAGGTAAAAAATATATTTGATTCCAATGAATATTTACAATTTTTCCAACAAGTTCACGTGTGTTTCACCTTGAATGTTTATTTTTGCAATCAGAAAGTTCAAAAGTTTAATCAATTTTGTTTTGTGAAGGTGATTAAAAATTTCTGAATAATTTTTGGTAACGTTGGCGTTTTAGTTTGGAAATCGGTATTTTCAAGCGAAAATTATTAATATTTGAAAAAAATGTAGAATCTGTTCAATAGATTTATAGTTTAGTTAATCTACTTGTTTTTTGTCAGAAATTAATATTTTTTAATTTAAAAATTATATTTCAAAGAAGAATCACGTTTTGACAGTTTTAGGTTATCTCAGCGTTTTACACGAAAAATCGTTATTTTTAGAAAATAATCATTAGACTCAAAGGAGATTCACAATCGTTCCTAAATGAAATTTATTATAATTTGAACGGAATTTGGAATCTTTTTACAATTTAGGTCTATTTTTTAGTTTTTTGTTAATAATTGGTATTTTCAATTAAAAACACTATATTTCGAGAAAGGTTCACAACGTTTTAACAATTTAAGGTTATTCTGACGTTTAACACTAGAAACGGTTTTTTTTTAAAAGAAAATTATTAGATTTCATAAAAATTTTGGAATCTGTTGTACAATTGTAAGTGGATTCAAAGTTTTCACTGGAAATATCCATATTGACATTTTTTTTTTCAATATTACAATTTTAGAACAGTTTAAGGTTATGCAGACATAAATTCTTATTTTTCTTATTCATGGATTGAGTCGGTTATTTCAAATAAAAAAAAAGGTTTAAAAGAAAATTTACAATATCAAAAAATGTTTTGTTTCGTTATGTTTGTGTTTCACTTCGAAAATTGGTATTATAATTAGTTTCTGAATTTATAAATTGAAATTCAAAGACTAATTGTAAACAAAAATTATTTTTAATTGATTATATATGGAATATAATCATCTGGTTTATTGCTTATCCGACTGAATGCTTTTAAAAGGCATCATTTTGAAATTATAAGTATTCCGACCTCAATAATTTTGTATCTGAAATTCTCAAAATAATACTTACAATCATATTAATTGTTAGATTTTTTTTTCATATTTAATTATTTGGAATTGAAAATTTTTGAAATGTATTCATTCTCAGTTTAAACGTTCAGAATTAATCAATTCTGGAATCGAAAACATTAAAACTTTCACAAGCAAATAAATGTTCGAAAATTGGACAAAAGAAAAGTTCCAAATCCAAAAATATACATTCAATTAAAAATGTCTAGAATTGAATAGATGTGGGTTGAATATTCAAAACTTTTAAACTAAAATGACTTAAAACTGAATAATTTTAAAAGAAAAAAATTTGAAATTGAATTAGTTCTAAATGGAATTGTTCGATATTAAACTATTTCAAAGTTCCTCTCTGATTTCATAACTCAGAGGGTTTCGAAATGAAAAAAAGCGTTTGAAGTTTGCGAGTATTACAGAAAGCATTACATTTACTTAAATTTGGAATTGAGGAAATTTGATTTGAAAATTGTCAAATTGAAAAATTTCAAATAACCTTTGGAATCATATAGTTTTGAACAATTCAGAATTGAAAACATTCAAGATTAAATAATTCTAGATTAAGATTGAAGGAAAATGACAGGTTCAATTTTGAAGGATTTGAATAAATAACCTTATGATTTCTGAACGAGAGCGTTTAAAATTCTTGATTGAAAATTAAAAGTCATTGAAATAAAATTACTTGAGATCAAAAGCTCCCAAAATTAACATAATTAAAAATTTATAAAATCTCTGGAATTGTAGAATTTCAAGTTAAAAGTTTGAAAATATGACAATGAGCGTTCAACCTGTTGAAATTTGAAATTTAATGCGTTCGAATTGAAAAACTGTCTGGAATTAGATTTTTTTCATTGACTTTGAAATTGTAACATCCAATTATCTTTGTTTTGAAACGTTTGGAATTATATAATTCTAGATTCAAATTTTACAAATGCATATTTTCAATTTCAAATCAAATAATTTTGAATCCAAATTTTCCAAAATTTTATAATTTCATATCAACAATAATTTAAGATCCAAATTCTTAAAACGGTCCCATTCAAAAAGAAAGTATTAAAAATATCATAATTTCTGAATAAATGCAATTTATTGAACGATTTCTTATAAGAAGCTTTGCAAAATTGAATAATTTCAAATTTGGGAAGTGTTTTCGATTATAGAATTTTCAGTTCGAAGTTTGGAAATTATACAATAAGGACTCTCTTAATTTGAAATTGAATGAGTTTGAAATAAAATCTGTCGAAATTATATATTTTTGAAATAACTTCGGAATTATAACTTTCTGAAAAATGTTAATTCAAAAATATTCAAAATTGGATACTTTTGGACTCAAAGTTTGCAAATACATTTTTGCAAATTCAAATTTGATAATTTTGATTTGAAAGCTTTCGAAATTGAATAATATCAGATAAAAATAAAAAAATACAGGGACAACTTCGAGTTGATAAGATTAGTTGAATGATTGTAGATAAGCGTTTGAAAATTAGGATAATTTTTAAAAGAAAGTATTTGCAATTTTATTATCTTTAAATAAGAATTCAAAATTTCTCAATTCGAAATAAAATGAGTTTCAATAGAAAAATGTCACAAAAAAAAAGTCCAAATTGATTTCGAAATTATGGAATTGCGAATAATTCTGAAATAAAAGTGTTCAAAATTAAATGATTCCTGATTTAAATTTTTAACATTTCATATGATCCAATTTCTGCAGATGG